>WNGS01157761.1:2436-14956 GCA_020271785.1 Procambarus virginalis
CTCACCTGCCGCCCCCTCACCTGCCTCCCCCTCACCTGCCTCCCCCTCACCTGCCGCCCCCTCACCTGCCTCCCCTCACCTGCCGCCCCCTCACCTGCCTCCCCCTCACCTGCCTCCCCCTCACCTGCCGCCACCACACACAATTTGACCTCAATCAATAGCCAGCACCAGGTGTGAGGCACCAGGTGTGAGGCACCAGGTGTGAGGCACCAGGTGTGAGGCACCAGGTGTGAGGCACCAGGTGTGAGGCACCAGGTGTGAGGCACCAGCTGTGAGGCACCAGGTGTGAGGCACCAGGTGTGAGGCACCAGGTGTGAGGCACCAGGAGTGAGGCACCAGGTGTGAGGCACCAGGAGTGAGGCACCAGGTGTGAGGCACCAGGAGTGAGGCACCAGGTGTGGAGCACCAGGTGTGGAGCACCAGGTATGGAACACCAGGTGTGAGGCACCAGGAGTGAGGCACCAGGAGTGAGCCACCAGGTGTGTGGCACCAGGTGTGAGGCACCAGGTGTGAACCACCAGGTGTGTGGCACCAGGAGTGAGGCACCAGGTGTGAAGCACCAGGTGTGTGGCACCAGGTGTGAGGCACCAGGTGTGTGGCACCAGGTGTGAGGCACCAGGTATGGAACACCAGGTGTGAGGCACCAGGTGTGAGGCACCAGGTGTGAGGCACCAGGAGTGAGGCACCAGATGTGAGGCACCAGGTGTGAGGCACCAGGTGTGTGGCACCAGGTGTGAAGCACCAGGAGTGAGGCACCAGATGTGAGGCACCAGGTGTGAGGCACCAGGTGTGTGGCACCAGGTGTGTGGCACCAGGTGTGAAGCACCAGGTGTGTGGCACCAGGTGTGGCACCAGGTGTGAGGCACCAGGTGTGTGGCACCAGGTGTGAGGCACCAGGTACTCACCTAGTTGTGCTTGCGGGGGTTGAGCTCTGGCTCTTTGGTCCCGCCTCTCAACCGTCAATCAACAGGTGTACAGTTTCCTGAGCCTAATGGGCTCTATCATATCTACACTTGAAACTGTGTATGGAGTCAGCCTCCACCACATCGCTTCCTAATGCATTCCATTTGTCAACCACTCTGACACTAAAAAGTTCTTTCTAATATCTCTGTGGCTCATTTGGGCACTCAGTTTCCACCTGTGTCCCCTAGTGCGTGTGCCCCTTGTGTTAAACAGCCTGTCTTTATCAACCCTGTCGATTCCCCTGAGAATCTTGAATGTGGTGATCATGTCCCCCCTAACTCTTCTGTCTTCCAACGAAGTGAGGTTTAATTCCTGCAGTCGCTCCTCGTAGCTCATACCTCTCAGCTCGGGTACTAGTCTGGTGGCAAACCTTTGAACCTTTTCCAGTTTAGTCTTATGCTTGACTAGATAGGGACTCCATTCTGGAGCCGCATACTCCAGGATTGGTCTGACATATGTGGTATATAATGTGGTATATAAATAGGTGTGAGGCACCAGGTGTGAGGCACCTGGTGTGAGGCACCAGGAGTGAGGCACCAGGTGTGAGGCACCAGGTGTGTGGCACCAGGTGTGTGGCACCAGGTGTGAGGGACCAGGTGTGAGGCACCAGGTGCGAGGGAACAGGTGTGAGGGAACAGGTGTGAGGGAACAGGTGTGAGGCACCAGGTGTGAGGCACCAGGTGTGAGGCACCAGGTGTGAGGCACCAGGTGTGAGGCACCAGGTGTGTGGCACCAGGTGTGAGGGACCAGGTGTGTGGCACCAGGTGACACAATAACGACCACAAACTGTTAACGGTCCAGAACAGATGGATACATGGTCGTCCCTCCGTCAGGTGACGCGTGGATAGGTTGTTATAACTACAAACATGGTTCACCTTAGTTAAACCAAACAGTGAGTCGTGAGTGTGTGAGTGAACACGCGGCCTTCACTCACTGGCTGTAACACCTCCACGAATGTTGTTTGGCTGCTATCATGAGAGAGTTCCTCTCATTCACAGCACACTGTAGCGTGTGTGTGTCACTCTTCATTCACAGCAAGGAGTGAATCACCGCTGTGAATGAGTAAGTGTGCACCACACTCATTCACAACGTACTCTAGTCTATCACTCTCAATAACACTGCAGCCTAGGAATCACCTCATTATATGTTTACATATATATACACATATACATATATATACACATACATATATATACACATATACATATATATACACATATATCCCACACATTTCACTCACATGTGAAGGTTCACTTTTACCCGGCCATTTTTAGCAGCAATAAATCAATAAGTTACAACCGGAAGTTAACAGCTTGATAGATCTTGCCATTGATGTGTGTGTGTGTGTGTGTGTAGGGGGGGGCTGAGGGGGGGGGGTGGTTCTGACCTTTCCGGCGGCCTTGCTGGCCGCCCTCCAAGAGCAACAGGTGCTCGCCAGGTGACTCACAGGTCTTAAAGGTGTAATTACCGAGGCTTAAAGTCTTCACTGCGGACCACAATCTCTATCTTGGTTTCTCTTGTTCTTACTGACCCCCGTGTGCTTGGTGGTGTACTGGCCCCGTGTGCTTGGTGGTGTACTGGCCCCCGTGTGCTTGGTGGTGTACTGGCCCCCGTGTGCTTGGTGGTGTACTGGCCCTCGTGTGCTTGGTGGTGTACTGGCCCCCGTGTGCTTGGTGGTGTACTGGCCCCCGTGTGCTTGGTGGTGTACTGGCCCCCGTGTGCTTGGTGGTGTACTGGCCCCCGTGTGCTTGGTGGTGTACTGGCCCCCGTGTGCTTGGTGGTGTACTGGCCCCCGTGTGCTTGGTGGTGTACTGGCCCCCGTGTGCTTGGTGGTGTACTGGCCCCCGTGTGCTTGGTGGTGTACTGGCCCCCGTGTGCTTGGTGGTGTACTGGCCCTCGTGTGCTTGGTGGTGTACTGGCCCCGTGTGCTTGGTGGTGTACTGGCCCCCCGTGTGCTTGGTGGTGTACTGGCCCCCGTGTGCTTGGTGGTGTACTGGCCCCCGTGTGCTTGGTGGTGTACTCAGCCCCGTGTGCTGGTGGTGTACTGGAACCCGTGTGCTGGGTGGTGTACTCACCCCCGTGTGCTTGGTGGTGTACTCACCCCCGTGTACTTGGTGGTGTACTCACCCCGTGTGCCTGGTGGTGTACTCACCTCCGTGTACTTGGTGGTGTACTCACCCCCGTGTGCTTGGTGGTGTACTGACCCCCGTGTGCTTGGTGGTGTACTCACCCCCGTGTGCATGGTGGTGTACTCACCCCCGTGTGCTTGGTAATGTACTCACCCCCGTGTGCTTGGTGGTGTACTCACCCCCGTGTACTGGGTGGTGTACTCACCCCCGTGTGCATGGTGGTGTACTCACCCCCGTGTGCTAGGTGGTGTACTCACCCCCGTGTGCTAGGTGGTGTACTCACCCCCGTGTGCTTGGTGGTGTACTCACCCCCGTGTGCTTGGTGGTGTACTGACCCCCGTGTGCTTGGTGGTGTACTGACCCCCGTGTGCTGGGTGGTGTACTGACCCCCGTGTGTTTGGTGGTGTACTCACCCCCGTGTGCTGGGTGGTGTACTCACCCCGTGTGCTGGGTGGTGTACTCACCCCCGTGTGCTGGGTGGTGTACTCACCCCCGTGTGCTGAGTGGTGTACTGACCCCCGTGTGCTTGGTGTACTCACCCCCGTGTGCTTGGTGGTGTACTCACCCCCGTGTGCTTGGTGGTGTACTGACCCCCGTGTGCTTGGTGGTGTACTCACCCCCGTGTGCTGGGTGGTGTACTCACCCCCGTGTGCTGGGTGGTGTACTCACCCCCGTGTGCTGGGTGGTGTACTGACCCCCGTGTGCTTGGTGGTGTACTCACCCCCGTGTACTGGGTGGTGTACTCACCCCCGTGTGCTTGGTGGTGTACTGACCCCGTGTGCTTGGTGGTGTACTGACCCCCGTGTGCTTGGTGGTGTACTCACCCCCGTGTACTGGGTGGTGTACTCACCCCCGTGTGCTTGGTGGTGTACTGACCCCCGTGTGCTGGGTGGTGTACTGACCCCCGTGTGCTTGGTGGTGTACTCACCCCCGTGTGCTGGATGGTGTACTCACCCCCGTGTGCTGGGTGGTGTACTCACCCCCGTGTGCTGGGTGGTGTACTCACCCCCGTGTGCTTGGTGGTGTACTCACCCCCGTGTGCTGGTGGTGTACTCACCCCCGTGTGCTTGGTGGTGTACTCACCCCCGTGTGCATAGTGGTGTACTGACCCCCGTGTGCTTGGTGGTGGACTCACCCCGTGTGCTGGGTGGTGTACTCACCCCCGTGTGCTTGGTGGTGTACTCACCCCGTGTGCTTGGTGGTGTACTGACCCCCGTGTGCTTGGTGGTGTTCTCACCCCCGTGTGCTGGGTGGTGTACTCACCCCCGTGTGCTTGGTGGTGTACTCACCCCGTGTGCTGGGTGGTGTACTCACCCCGTGTGCTTGGTGTGTACTCACCCCCCGTGTGCTGGGTGGTGTACTCACCCCCGTGTGCTTGGTGGTGTACTCACCCCCGTGTACTGGGTGGTGTACTCACCCCCGTGTGCTTGGTGGTGTTCTCACCCCCGTGTGCTGGGTGGTGTACTCACCCCCGTGTGCATAGTGGTGTACTACCCCCGTGTGCTTGGTGGTGTACTCACCCCCGTGTGCTGGGTGGTGTACTCACCCCCGTGTGCTTGGTGGTGTACTCACCCCCGTGTGCTGGGTGGTGTACTCACCCCCGTGTGCATAGTGGTGTACTGACCCCCGTGTGCTTGGTGGTGTACTCACCCCCGTGTGCTTGGTGGTGTACTCACCCCCGTGTGCTTGGTGGTGTACTCACCCCCGTGTGCTGGGTGGTGTACTCACCCCCGTGTGCCTTTTTTACTATTTTTACTTCAGGAGTTATTTATGTCTTCATTCTAGTGTTCCTCTGAGCACGGCTTCTCTATCATCTTGGCCAGTTCCCTTTAGTATATTTTACGTCGTAATCATGTCTTAGCTAATCGTACTTTCCTCCAGTGTAGTGAGATCCAGTGCCACCAGTCTTCCCGCGTAGTTCACTCTCCTCAGCTCAGGAACCAGCCTCATTCTGTCTGTAACTAAAGGAACGCAACGCCCCGCTCCTGTGTCAGGTAAGTTACGGGCTCACCATAGCCCGTGCTACTTGCCCCGCTCCTGTGCCAGGTAAGTTACGGGCTCACCATAGCCCGTGCTACTTGCCCCGCTCCTGTGTCAGGTAAGTTACGGGCTCACTATAGCCCGTGCTACTTGCCCCGCTCCTGTGCCAGGTAAGTTACGGGCTCACCATAGCCCGTGCTACTTGCCCCGCTCCTGTGCCTGGTAAGTTACGGGCTCACCATAGCCCGTGCTACTTGGAACTTGTTCTGAGTAGCTGAATCTATAACAACAAGAGGAATGCAAAACAATACTTGCCGAACACTGCACGCCGGGGCAACATACTTGCAGAACACTGCACGCCGGGGCAACACACTTGCAGAACACTGCACGCCGGGGCAACACACTTGCAGAACACTGCACGGCGAGGCAACACACTTGCAGAACACTGCACGCCGGGGCAACATACTTGCAGAACACTGCACGCCGGGGCAACACACTTGCAGAACACTGCACGGCGAGGCAACACACTTGCAGAACACTGCACGCCGGGGCAACACACTTGCAGAACACTGCACGCCGGGGCAACACACTTGCAGAACACTGCACGCCGGGGCAACACACTTGCAGAACACTGCACGCCGGGGCAACATACTTGCAGAACACTGCACGCCGGGGCAACATAGTCAACAACTGGTCTCACAAACCATGTATATGGCGAGTGTCGTCTCTTACACTGACAAAGCCGGGGCCTGACAGCTAAGTGGACAACGCTTCGGATTCGTAGTCCTAAGGTTCCGGATTCGATCCCCGGTGGAGGCGGAAACAAATGGGCAGACTTTCTTTCACCCTGATGCCCCTGTTACCTAGCAGTAAATAGGTACCTGGGAGTTAGACAGCTGCTACGGGCTGCTTCCTGGGGATGTGTTACAAAAAGAAGGCCTGGTCGAGGACCGGGCCGCGGGGACGCTAAGCCCCGAAATCATCTCAAAGATAACCTCAAGACAAGATGTTCAAGTTGCTGAAGTTATCTCGGACGGTTGTCACAGTGATATCATTCCAGGATAACTGGTGAGGATAACCTGCATCTCTGCACCTTTGCTGCTACGTTTGGATTATGTATTCTCCAAATTCTCTCTCTTGTCACAAGTGAGAAGTTGTATTTAAGGTCTTCTCCTCTTTCTGTTATCATAATCTTATATTTGTGTTTGTGTATGTTTGTGTGTTGACTATCTGTGCCTGCAGGATCAAGCAGCTCTTGGACCCCGCCTTTCTCACCCTCGGTTGTCTAATGTGGCGACTCCCGACCTAATTTTCTATCTCATCTACTAAATTTAATTAATTTAAACACACACACACACACACACACACACACACACACACACACACACACACACACACACACACACACACACAGCATCAGACCAATCCTGGAGTATGCAGCTCCAGCCTGGAGTCCATACCTAGTTAAACACAAGACAAAGTTATAGAAGATTAAGCGGTATGCCACCAGGCTCGTCCCGGAACTGAGAGGAATGAGCTACGAGGAAAGGCTAAAGGAGCTGAACCCCACGTCCATGGAAAACAGAAGAGTAAGGGGAGACATGATAACCACCTACAAAATTCTCAGGGGAATTGACAGGGTGGACAAAGACAAACTCTTCAGCACGGGTGGGACACGAACAAGGGGACACAGGTGGAAACTAAGTACCCAGATGAGTCACAGAGACGTTAGAAAGAATTTTTTCAGTGTCAGAGTAGTTAATAAATGGAATGCATTAGGCAGTGATGTGGTGGAGGCTGACACCATACACAGTTTCAATTGAAGATATGATAGAACACAGTAGGCTCAGGAATCTGTACACCAGTTGATTGACAGTTGAGAGGCGGGACCAAAGAGCCAAAGCTCAACCCCCGCAAGCACAATTAGGCGAATACAATTAGGTGAGTACACACACATGAAATACCACTAGGAGCCAGTGACCATTGTGTCCTAGTCTTTGACTACATGATGGAACTCAAACTTGTGACCATGGGACAAGAGGTCTGGGAAAGGAGAGTTGACTACAGGAAAGGGGACTACAAGAGGATAAGGGACTACCTGGGAGAAGTGCAGTGGGAGGAAGAAATTAGAAGAAAAACAGTGCAAGATATGATGAACCAAGTCATATGGAAACGCCAGAAGGCTGAAGAGAGATTTATTCCAACAGTAAAGGAAAAAAGCAGGAGGGAATATAATAACCCATCGTTTAATAGACAGTGTCAGGAAGCAAAGGTGAGAAGCAGGCGGGAGTGGAGGAAGTACAGAAGACAAAGGACAGAGGACAACAGGATTAGATGCAACAGAGCTAGGAACGATTACTTCAACATAAGACGAGTATCGGAAAGAAATTACGAGAATGATATTGCAATCAAAGCGAAAAAGCAACCTAAATTACTACACAGCCATATAAGAAGGAAGATGTCGGTAAATGACCAAGTGACAAGACTAAGGAAGGCAGAGGGGCATATACAGAAAGTGACAAGGAAATCTGAGAGGCACTGAATGCCAGTTTCCATGGAGTGTTCACTACCGAGCCTGAGCAGCTCCCATTGTTGGAAGGGGTTACCCTAGATGAAAGACTATCAGATATAGAGGTGACAGCAGAGGAGGTAATGAAACAATTGACAACTCTAGATGCATCTAAAGCAGTAGGACCAGACAAAGTATCACAGTGGATACTAAAAGAAGCAGCGAATGCCCTCAGCGTGCCTCTGGCAATGATCTTTAATGAGTCACTTATGGCGGAAGAATTGCCCAGTTGCTGGAAGAAGGCAAATGTCGTACCGATTTTAAAGAAAGGAGATAGGGAGGAGGCACTTAACTACAGACTTGTATCACTGACAAGCATCCCCTGCAAAATACTTGAAAAAATAATTAGGCTAAGACTTTTTGCACACCTGGAGAGCATTGGGTTTGTAAACAAGCACCAACATGGGTTCTGGATAGGGAAATCATGCCTAACAAACCTTTTGTAATTCTATGATAAAATAACAAGGATAAGGCAGGACAGAGAAAGTTGGGCAGACTGCATATTTCTGGACTGCCAAAAGGCCTTTGATACAGTACCGCACATGAGACTGCTTTACAAACTTGAGAGGCAGGCAGGAGTAAGCGGAAAGGTCCTAGCATGGGTGAGGAACTACCTAACAGGAAGGAGCCAGAGGGTAATGGTAAGGAGCGAGAAGTCGGACTGGCGAACAGTAACGAGTGGAGCACCTCAAGGATCGGTGCTGGGACCAATTCTATTTCTAATTTACGTAAATGATATGTTTACAGGAGTGGAATTCTACATGTCAATGTTTGCGGATGATGCAAAATTAATGAGAAGAGTTATGACAGATGAGGATTGTAGGATCCTCCAAGAGGACCTGGACAGATTGCAGAGATGGTCAGAGAAATGGCTACTGGAGTTCAACACGAGTAAATATAAAGTTATGGAAATGGGACTAGGTGATAGGCGACCAAAGGGACAGTACACAATGAAGGGGAACTGCCTACCTGTGACGATTCGAGAAAGAGACCTGGGAGTGGACGTAACACCTTATCTAACTCCTGAGGCACATATAAATAGGATAACGACAGCAGCGTACTCTACACAGGCAAAAGTTAGAACATTATTCAGAAACCTAAGTGAGGAGGCTTTTAGGGCGCTTTACACTTCCTACGTGAGACCAGTCTTGGAGTATACCGCGCCATCATGGAGTCCCCACTGAAGAAACACATAAGGAAACTGGAAAAGGTTCATAAGTTTGCGACGAGGCTTGTCCCAGAGTTACGAGGGATGGGATATGAAGAGCGCCTGAAGGAACTGAACCTTACGACTCTAGAAAAAAGAAGGGAGAGAGGGGACATGATAGGAACGAATAAAATACTCAGGGTAATTGACAAAGTGGAAATAGATGAAATGTTCACTCGTAATAATAACAGAACGAGGGACATGGGTGGAAGCTGGAAACTCAGATGAGTCACAGAGATGTTAGGAAGTTTTCTTTTAGCGTGAGAGTAGTGGAAAAATGGAATGCACTTAAGGAACAGGTTGTGGAAGCAAACTCTATTCATAATTTTAAAACTAGATATGATAGTGAAATGGGACAGGAGTCATTGCTGTAAACAACCGATGGCTAGAAAGGCGGGATCTAAGAGTCAATGCTCGATCCTGCAAGCACAAATAGGTGAGTGATCATCAAATAGGTGTGTGTGTGTGTGTGTGTGTGTGTNGCACTTATAGCCTTTGTGCGACCTCAGCCGCTCCTCACAAGGTCGACCTCACAGCCGCTCCTCACAAGGTCGACCGACAGCCGCTCCTCACAAGGTCGACCTCACAGCCGCTCCTCACAAGGTCGACCTCACAGCCGCTCCTCTCAAGGTCGTACCTCTCAGCCGCCCCTCACAAGGTCGACCTCTCAGCCGCGCCTCACAAGGTCGACCTCACAGCCGCCCTCACAAGTCGACCTCACAGCCGCCCCTCACAAGGTCGACCTCTCAGCCGCCCCTCACAGGTCGACCTCACACCGCCGCTCACAAGGTCGACCTCACAGCCGCCCCTCACAGTCGACCTCACAGCCGCTCCTCACAAGGTCGACCTCACAGCCGCCCCTCACAAGTCGACCTCACAGCCGCCCCTCACAAGGTCGACCTCACAGCCGCCCCTCACAAGGTCGACCTCACAAGGTCGACCTCACCACTCACACCACTTGCCTCTCCTCGTGAGGCAACACAGCTGCCTCTGATACTTGTCAGGAGCTTCATAAGTGAGGCTTCCTCCTCCTCCCCTCCAGTCAGTGGGAGACTCTGGTGGAGAGAGAGTAATACCGGAGCCCCGCAGCTGGAGCCTCCATTCACCACCCTCCACCCACAAACATTACTATAACATCATAATTATGAAAGGTCATTTACGGGCTCACCATAGCCCGTGCTACTTGGACACTCCTGGGGCCAGTAAGTCCACTACGGCTCACCATAGCCCGTGCTACTTGCAGCAGTCCTGGGCCGGGTAAGTCCACTACGGGCTCACCATAGCCCGTGCTACTTGCAGCAGTCCTGGGCCAGTAAGTCCACTACGGCTCACCATAGCCCGCGCTACTTGCAGCAGTCCTGGCCAGGTAAGTCCACTACGGGCTCACCATAGCCCGTGCTACTTGCAGCACTCCTGGGGCCAGGTAAGTCCACTACGGGCTCACCATAGCCCGCGCTACTTGCAGCAGTCCTGGGCCAGGTAAGTCCACTACGGGCTCACCATAGCCCGTGCTACTTGCAGCAGTCCTGGGCCAGGTAAGTCCACTACGGGCTCACCATAGCCCGTGCTACTTGCAGCACTCCTGGGGCCAGGTAAGTCCACTACGGGCTCACCATAGCCCGCGCTACTTGCAGCAGTCCTGGCCAGGTAAGTCCACTACGGGCTCACCATAGCCCGTGCTACTTACAGCACTCCTGGGCCAGGTAAGTCCACTACGGGCTCACCATAGCCCGTGCTACTTGCAGCAGTCCTGGGCCGGGTAAGTCCACTACGGGCTCACCATAGCCCGTGCTACTTGCAGCAGTCCTGGGCCAGGTAAGTCCACTACGGGCTCACCATAGCCCGTGCTACTTGCAGCACTCCTGGCCAGGTAAGTCCACTACGGGCTCACCATAGCCCGTGCTACTTGCAGCACTCCTGGGCCAGGTAAGTCCACTACGGGCTCACCATAGCCCGTGCTACTTGCAGCAGTCCTGGGCCAGGTAAGTCCACTACGGGCTCACCATAGCCCGTGCTACTTGCAGCACTCCTGGGCCAGGTAAGTCCACTACGGGCTCACCATAGCCCGTGCTACTTGCAGCACTCCTGGGGCCGGGTAAGTCCACTACGGGCTCACCATAGCCCGTGCTACTTACAATTTTGTTCCCAGAAGCTGAATCATAAACAACAACAACGAGGTCAGTTAGGTTCTTGGTATATACAAATCCTGACACACTATATATTTAGTATTTAGTGTATGATATCTTTAGGAATATATATGTATTCCCAATTGTTTGCCTGACTTGTGTTGTGAGGCAGGTGTTGTGTGGCAGGTGTTGTGTGGCAGGTGTTGTGAGGCAGGTGTTGTGAGACAGGTGTTGTGACGCAGGTGTTGTGTGGCAGGTGTTGTGTGGCAGGTGTTGTGAGGCAGGTGTTGAGACAGGTGTTGTGAGGCAGGTGTTGAGAGGCAGGTGTTGAGAGGCAGGTGTTGTGTGGCAGGTGTTGTGAGGCAGGTGTTGTGAGGCAGGTGTTGTGTGGCAGGTGTTGTGAGGCAGGTGTTGTGTGGCAGGTGTTGTGAGACAGGTGTTGTGTGGCAGGTGTTGTGAGACAGGTGTTGTGAGGCAGGTGTTGTGAGACAGGTGTTGTGAGGCAGGTGTTGAGAGGCAGGTGTTGTGAGGCAGGTGTTGTGAGGCAGGTGTTGTGAGGCAGGTGTTGTGAGGCTGGTGTTGTGAGGCTGGTGTTGTGAGGCTGGTGTTGTGAGGCAGGTGTTGTGAGGCAGGTGTTGTGAGACAGGTGTTGTGAGGCAGGTGTTGAGAGGCAGGTGTTGTGTGGCAGGTGTTGTGAGGCAGGTGTTGTGAGACAGGTGTTGTGAGGCAGGTGTTGTGAGGCAGGTGTTGAGAGGCAGGTGTTGTGTGGCAGGTGTGGTGAGGCAGGTGTTTGTGGCAGGTGTTGTGAGGCAGGTGTTGTGAGACAGGTGTTGTGAGGCAGGTGTTGAGAGGCAGTGTTGTGAGGCAGGTGTTGTGAGCCGTCTTCTTAAGAGGACACGAAGAAGATTTGCCTGCCAGTTACTGATACATTTCAGAATGTATCTTGTTCTCTGTGCCTTCAAGTCATCAAATACTGGTGATAAATGTCAAAGTGTTGAGAGCAAGCGGGTACCTTGGTCAGGACGACTGGAAGGTCCCCCAAGCCAAGGTCAGCGTCTCTGCGCGGTCACCCACCCAGTTACTGGCCAGAACCTGGTGCTGAACACAGCAATGCCCAAAGTATCCTCTGCGTGTTTAATAATTGTAATGGTCAGTTGTAAAAGTGGAGTCATTGTCTACATTCATTCCTCTTGCTGAAGCTTTTAGCTATTTTTATGAGCCTGGTGAAGTTTCCTGCCTTTTGTGAATACAATTGAAGGAATTCTTTAAGGTTGGGTTGTAAATGAATGATCATTATTGAACATGAACAATGTGTACAATGTTGTGGGGGTGGGTCCTCCCCTGGCCCCCCTGGGCACCTCTTGGCCTCCCCTGGGCACCCCTGGGCACCTCTTGGCCTCCCCGGGCACCCCTGACTCCCCTGGGCACCCCTGGCCTCCCCTGAGCACCTCTTGGCCTCCCCTGGGCACCCTGGCCTCCCCTGGGCACTCTTGGCCTCCCCTGGGCACCCCTGGCCTCCCCTGGCCTCCCCTAGGCACCCCTGACC
>WNGS01157761.1:26956-59505 GCA_020271785.1 Procambarus virginalis
GATGGGGGTGATAAGCCGACCCCATTAGTCTCCCCTGGAAGACACCCAGAGGAAAGTGGGATGGGGAAGACACATGGAGAAATGAAGGCAGGTGAAAGGAGAACGGAGGGTAAGGGAAGGAGGGGAGCATGAGAAAAAACGGAAACAAGGGGAGAAATGGGAGGAGGAATAAGGGGGGAGGCAGGAAAACCGAACAATGAAGGAAGAACGGGAGAAACTGGTGAAGAGGAGGAGGAAGAAGAGAAGAGGGCGAAGGGAGGCGAGGGAGCCACAATAACCAGGCAAGTACCGGGTGCCACCATAATTAAAGAAACAAATGATATTGTAAAGGAACTCTAGACAAAGAAACAATACGATAAATGCTGAAAAAATGGCACGAGGGGGCAATGGCACGAGGGGACACAGGGCCGAGGGGACACAGGGCCGAGGGGACACAATGGCACGAGGGGACACAATGGCACGAGGGGACACAGGGCCGAGGGGACACAATGGCACGAGGGGACACAATGGCACGAGGGGACACAATGGCACGAGGGGACACAGGGCCGAGGGGACACAATGGCACGAGGGGACACAATGGCACGAGGGGACACAATGGCACAGGGGACACAGGGGCCGAGGGGACACAATGGCACGAGGGGACACAATGGCACGAGGGGACACAATGGCACAGGGGACACAGGGCCGAGGGGACACAATGGCACGAGGGGACACAATGGCACGAGGGGACACAATGGCACGAGGGGACACAGGGCCGAGGGGACACAATGGCACGAGGGGACACAATGGCACGAGGGGACACAATGGCACGAGGGGACACAATGGCACGAGGGGACACAAGGGCACGAGGGGACACAATGGCACGAGGGGACACAATGGCCCGAGGGGACACAATGGCACGAGGGGACACAATGGCACGAGGGGACACAATGGCCCGAGGGGACACAATGGCACGAGGGGACACAATGGCACGAGGGGGACACAAGGGCACGAGGGGACACAATGGCACGAGGGGACACAAGGGCACGAGGGGACACAAGGGCACGAGGGGACACAAGGGCACGAGGGGACACAATGGCACGAGGGGACACAATGGCACGAGGGGACACAATGGCACGAGGGGACACAATGGCACGAGGGGACACAATGGCACGAGGGGACACAATGGCACGAGGGGACACAATGGCACGAGGGGACACAATGGCACGAGGGACACAATGGCACGAGGGGACACAATGGCACGAGGGGACACAAGGGCACGAGGGGACACAAGGGCACGAGGGGACACAAGGGCACGAGGGGACACAAGGGCACGAGGGGACACAATGGCACGAGGGGACACAAGGGCACGAGGGGACACAAGGGCACGAGGGGACACAAGGGCACGAGGGGACACAAGGGCACGAGGGGACACAATGGCACGAGGGGACACAATGGCACGAGGGGACACAAGGGCACGAGGGGACACAATGGCACGAGGGGACACAAGGGCACGAGGGGACACAATGGCACGAGGGGACACAAGGGCACGAGGGGACACAATGGCACGAGGGGACACAAGGGCACGAGGGGACACAATGGCACGAGGGGACACAATGGCACGAGGGACACAAGGGCACGAGGGGACACAAGGGCACGAGGGGACACAATGGCACGAGGGGACACAATGGCACGAGGGGACACAATGGCACGAGGGGACACAATGGCACGAGGGGACACAATGGCACGAGGGGACACAATGGCACGAGGGGACACAATGGCCCGAGGGGACACAATGGCACGAGGGGACACAAGGGCACGAGGGGACACAATGGCACGAGGGGACACAAGGGCACGAGGGGACACAATGGCACGAGGGGACACAAGGGCACGAGGGGACACAATGGCACGAGGGGACACAATGGCACGAGGGGACACAAGGGCACGAGGGGACACAAGGGCACGAGGGGACACAATGGCACGAGGGGACACAAGGGCACGAGGGGACACAAGGGCCGAGGGGACACAATGGCACGAGGGGACACAATGGCACGAGGGGACACAAGGGCACGAGGGGACACAAGGGCCCGAGGGGACACAATGGCACGAGGGGACACAAGGGCACGAGGGGACACAAGGGCACGAGGGGACACAATGGCACGAGGGGACACAAGGGCACGAGGGACACAATGGCACGAGGGGACACAAGGGCACGAGGGGACACAATGGCACGAGGGGACACAAGGGCACGAGGGGACACAATGGCACGAGGGGACACAATGGCACGAGGGGACACAATGGCACGAGGGGACACAATGGCACGAGGGGACACAAGGGCACGAGGGGACACAATGGCACGAGGGGACACAATGGCACGAGGGGACACAATGGCACGAGGGGACACAATGGCCCGAGGGGACACAATGGCACGAGGGGACACAATGGCCCGAGGGGACACAAGGGCACGAGGGGACACAATGGCACGAGGGGACACAATGGCACGAGGGGACACAATGGCACGAGGGGACACAATGGCACGAGGGGACACAATGGCACGAGGGGACACAATGGCACGAGGGGACACAATGGCACGAGGGGACACAAGGGCACGAGGGGACACAATGGCACGAGGGGACACAAGGGCACGAGGGGACACAATGGCACGAGGGGACACAATGGCACGAGGGGACACAAGGGCACGAGGGGACACAATGGCACGAGGGGACACAATGGCACGAGGGGACACAAGGGCACGAGGGGACAAGGGCACGAGGGGACACAAGGGCACGAGGGGACACAAGGGCACGAGGGGACACAAGGGCACGAGGGGACACAATGGCACGAGGGGACACAATGGCACGAGGGGACACAATGGCACGAGGGGACACAATGGCACGAGGGGACACAAGGGCACGAGGGGACACAAGGGCACGAGGGGACACAATGGCCGAGGGGACACAATGGCACGAGGGGACACAAGGGCACGAGGGGACACAATGGCACGAGGGGACACAAGGGCACGAGGGGACACAATGGCACGAGGGGACACAATGGCACGAGGGGACACAATGGCACGAGGGGACACAATGGCACGAGGGGACACAATGGCACGAGGGGACACAAGGGCACGAGGGGACACAATGGCACGAGGGGACACAATGGCACGAGGGGACACAATGGCACGAGGGGACACAATGGCACGAGGGGACACAAGGGCACGAGGGGACACAATGGCACGAGGGGACACAATGGCACGAGGGGACACAATGGCACGAGGGGACACAATGGCACGAGGGGACACAATGGCACGAGGGGACACAATGGCACGAGGGGACACAATGGCACGAGGGGACACAATGGCACGAGGGGACACAATGGCCCGAGGGGACACAAGGGCACGAGGGGACACAATGGCACGAGGGGACACAATGGCACGAGGGGACACAATGGCCACGAGGGGACACAATGGCACGAGGGGACACAAGGGCACGAGGGGACACAATGGCACGAGGGGACACAATGGCACGAGGGGACACAAGGGCACGAGGGGACACATGGCACGAGGGGACACAAGGGCACGAGGGGACACAATGGCACGAGGGGACACAAGGGCACGAGGGGACACAATGGCACGAGGGGACACAAGGGCACGAGGGGACACAATGGCACGAGGGGACACAATGGCACGAGGGGACACAAGGGCACGAGGGGACACAATGGCACGAGGGGACACAAGGGCACGAGGGGACACAATGGCACGAGGGGACACAATGCCCGAGGGGACACAAGGGCACGAGGGGACACAATGGCCCGAGGGGACACAATGGCACGAGGGGACACAAGGGCCCGAGGGGACACAAGGGCCCGAGGGGACACAATGGCACGAGGGGACACAATGGCACGAGGGGACACAAGGGCCGAGGGGACACAATGGCACGAGGGGACACAATGGCACGAGGGGACACAAGGGCCCGAGGGGACACAAGGGCCCGAGGGGACACAATGGCACGAGGGGACACAAGGGCACGAGGGGACACAAGGGCCCGAGGGGACACAATGGCACGAGGGGACACAAGGGCACGAAGGGACACAAGGGCACGAGGGGACACAAGGGCCCGAGGGGACACAATGGCACGAGGGGACACAAGGGCACGAGGGGACACAATGGCACGAGGGGACACAATGGCACGAAGGGACACAATGGCACGAGGGGACACAATGGCACGAGGGGACACAAGGGCACGAGGGGACACAATGGCACGAGGGGACACAATGGCCCAGGGGACACAATGGCACGAGGGGACACAATGGCCCGAGGGGACACAAGGGCACGAGGGGACACAATGGCCCGAGGGGACACAAGGGCACGAGGGGACACAATGGCACGAGGGGACACAATGGCACGAGGGGACACAATGGCACGAGGGGACACAATGGCACGAGGGGACACAATGGCACGAGGGGACACAATGGCACGAGGGGACACAATGGCACGAGGGGACACAAGGGCACGAGGGGACACAATGGCACGAGGGGACACAAGGACACGAGGGACACAATGGCACGAGGGGACACAATGGCACGAGGGGACACAAGGGCACGAGGGGACACAAGGGCACGAGGGGACACAATGGCACGAGGGGACACAATGGCACGAGGGGACACAAGGGCACGAGGGGACACAATGGCACGAGGGGACACAATGGCACGAGGGGACACAAGGGCACGAGGGGACACAATGACACGAGGGGACACAATGGCACGAGGGGACACAATGGCACGAGGGGACACAATGGCACGAGGGGACACAATGGCACGAGGGGACACAATGGCACGAGGGGACACAAGGGCACGAGGGGACACAATGGCACGAGGGGACACAAGGGCACGAGGGACACAATGGCACGAAGGGACACAATGGCACGAGGGGACACAAGGGCACGAGGGGACACAAGGGCACGAGGGGACACAAGGGCACGAGGGGACACAAGGGCACGAGGGGACACAATGGCACGAGGGACACAAGGGCACGAGGGGACACAATGGCACGAGGGGACACAAGGGCACGAGGGGACACAAGGGCACGAGGGGACACAATGGACACGAGGGGACACAATGGCACGAGGGGACACAAGGGCACGAGGGGACACAAGGACACGAGGGGACACAATGACACGAGGGGACACAAGGGCACGAGGGGACACAATGGCACGAGGGGACACAATGGCACGAGGGGACACAAGGGCACGAGGGACACAATGGCACGAGGGGACACAAGGGCACGAGGGGACACATGGCCCGAGGGGACACAATGGCACGAGGGACACAATGGCACGAGGGGACACAAGGCACGAGGGGACACAAGGGCACGAGGGGACACAAGGGCACGAGGGGACACAATGACACGAGGGGACACAAGGGGACAATGGCACGAGGGGACACAATGGCACGAGGGGACACAAGGGCACGAGGGGACACAAGGGCACGAGGGGACACAATGGCACGAGGGGACACAAGGGCACGACGGGACACGAGGGCACGAGGGGACAATGGCACGAGGGGACACAATGGCCCGAGGGGACACAATGGCACGAGGGGACACAAGGGCACGAGGGGACACAATGGCACGAGGGGACACAATGGCACGAGGGGACACAAGGGCACGAGGGGACACAATGGCACGAGGGGACACAAGGGCACGAGGGGACACAAGGGCACGAGGGGACACAAGGGCACGAGGGGACACAAGGGCACGAGGGGACAATGGCACGAGGGGACACAATGACACGAGGGGACACAATGGCACGAGGGGACACAAGGGCACGAGGGGACACAATGACACGAGGGGACACAATGGCACGAGGGGACACAAGGGCACGAGTGGACACAATGGCACGAGGGGACACAAGGGCACGACGGGACACAAGGGCACGAGGGGACACAATGGCACGAGGGGACACAATGGCACGAGGGGACACAAGGGCACGAGGGGACACAAGGGCACGAGGGGACACAAGGGCACGAGGGGACACAAGGGCACGAGGGGACACAAGGGCACGAGGGGACACAAGGGCACGAGGGGACACAATGGCACGACGGGACACAAGGGCACGAGGGGACAATGGCACGAGGGGACACAATGACACGAGGGGACACAATGGCACGACGGGACACAAGGGCACGACGGGACACAAGGGCACGAGGGGACACAATGGCACGAGGGGACACAATGGCACGAGGGGACACAATGGCACGAGGGGACACAAGGGCACGAGGGGACACAATGGCACGAGGGGACACAAGGGCACGAGGGGACACAAGGGCACGAGGGGACACAATGGCACGAGGGACACAATGGCACGAGGGGACACAATGGCACGAGGGGACACAAGGGCACGAGGGGACACAAGGGCACGAGGGGACACAATGGAACGAGGGGACACAAGGGCACGAGGGGACACAATGACACGAGGGGACACAGGGGGCCGAGGGGACGAAGGCGCTGGGAACTACGGGACAATATTATATAAGAGGATGAGTGGGGCAAGTAAGGGGAAGGAGGCAAGGGAAAGAGAGGGAGACAAGGGGAAAGAGGAGAGACAAGGGAACAATGGGGGGGACAAAGCCAAACAAGGGGAGAGCAGAGCCAGGGAAAGAGGGGTGACAAGCAAGCAATAGAAGGAACACGTCGGGTGTGACGATAGACAAAAGAGAACGAGGGGAAAGAGAAGGGTTGAGGGGAGACGCTATGAAACACAGGGGGATAGAGGAGATACCGAGGGGAACAAGGGGAGACACAAAGGAATGTGACGAGACAAATATAGCGAGGGATGGGAAGGGAAAGAGAGGGAGAGACAAAGAAAATATGAGGTAAGGCAAGGGGCGACCCGCCTCACTTTCTCTCCCTCACTCACCTTCCCTCATTCATTGTCTCATAATGTTCAGTTTCCTCCACTCTTCAACTCATCTCTCTCTTCCTCACCACCTCACCCTATACCCTGATTGATATTCCTCCCCTCACTCACCCTTCTCGTCCCCCTCACTCACCCTTCTCGTCCCCCTCACTCACCCTTCTCGTCCCCCTCACTCACCCTTCTCGTCCCCCTCACTCACCCTTCTCGTCCCCCCTCACTCACCCTTCTCGTCCCCCTCACTCACCTTCTCGTCCCCCTCACTCACCCTTCTCGTCCCCCCTCACTCACCCTTCTCGTCCCCCTCACTCACCCTTCTCGTCCCCCTCACTCACCCTTCTCGTCCCCCTCACTCACCCTTCTCGTCCTCCCTCACTCACCCTTCTCGTCCTCCCTCACTCACCCTTCTCGTCCCCCTCACTCACCCTTCTCGTCCTCCCTCACTCACCCTTCTCGTCCCCCTCACTCACCCTTCTCGTCCCCCTCACTCACCCTTCTCGTCCCCCTCACTCACCTTCTCGTCCTCCCTCACTCACCCTTCTCGTCCCCTCACTCACCCTTCTCGTCATCCTTATTTTGTATTCACTATTTCGATCTTCCTCCTTATCCCTCCACCCCTCCTGCCTGCCCTCCACCCCTCCCTTCCTGCCCTCCACCCCTCCCTGCCTGCCCTCCACCCCTCCCTGCCTGCCCTCCACCCTCCCTGCCTGCCCTCCACCCCTCCCTGCCTGCCCTCCACCCCTCTCTGCCTGCCCTCCACCCCTCCCTGCCTGCCCTCCACCTCTCCCTGCCTGCCCTCCACCCCTCTCTGCCTGCCCTCCACCCTCCATGCCGGGCCTCCCCCAGTAAGCTGGTGGAGGGTGGTAGATGAGGCGGGATACATAGCAGGGTGAAGACACTGACCAGCCTCCAGGTGTGTCCACCATATCTGCCTCCAGGTGTGTCCACCATATCTGCCTCCAGGTGTGTCCACCATATCTGCCTCCAGGTGTGTCCACCATATCTGCCTCCAGGTGTGTCCACCATATCTGCCTCTCCTCCTACACCTGCCCTGGTGAGAGCTCGGGGAGGAAGGGAGGGAGAGCTTGGAGAGACAACCAGGAAGAGAAGCAGAATAAGGAAGATGCGAAACGTGAGAAAACGGGAGAAAGTAGCCAGCAGCCATGTTGCAGGCCACCACTGTAGCGTGTGGTCCATGTTGCAGGCCACCACTGTAGCGTGTGGTCCATGTTGCAGGCCACCACTGTAGCGTGTGGTCCATGTTGCAGGCCACCACTGTAGCGTGTGGTCCATGTTGCAGGCCACCACTGTAGCGTGTGGTCCATGTTGCAGGCCACCACTGTAGCGTGTGGTCCATGTTGCAGGCCACCACTGTAGCGTGTGGTCCATGTTGCAGGCCATCACTGTAGCGTGTGGTCCATGTTGCAGGCCACCACTGTAGCGTGTGGTCCATGTTGCAGGCCACCACTGTAGTGTGGTCCATGTTGCAAGCCACCACTGTAGCGTGTGGTCCATGTTGCAGGCCACCACTGTAGCGTGTGGTCCATGTTGCAGGCCACCACTGTAGCGTGTGGTCCATGTTGCAGACCACCGCTGTAGTGTGGTCCATGTTGCAGGCCACCACTGTAGCGTGTGGTCCATGTTGCAGGCCACCACTGTAGCGTGTGGTCCATGTTGCAGGCCACCACTGTAGCGTGTGGTCCATGTTGCAGGCCACCACTGTAGCGTGTGGTCCATGTTGCAGGCCACCACTGTAGCGTGTGGTCCATGTTGCAGGCCACCACTGTAGTGTGGTCCATGTTGCAGGCCACCACTGTAGCGTGTGGTCCATGTTGCAGGCCACCACTGTAGCGTGTGGTCCATGTTGCAGGCCACCACTGTAGCGTGTGGTCCATGTTGCAGACCACCGCTGTAGTGTGGTCCATGTTGCAGGCCACCACTGTAGCGTGGTCCATGTTGCAGGCCACCACTGTAGCGTGGTCCATGTTGCAGGCCACCACTGTAGTGTGGTCCATGTTGCAGGCCACCACTGTAGCGTGTGGTCCATGTTGCAGGCCACCACTGTAGCGTGTGGTCCATGTTGCAGGCCACCACTGTAGCGTGTGGTCCATGTTGCAGGCCACCACTGTAGCGTGTGGTCCATGTTGCAGGCCACCACTGTAGCGTGTGGTCCATGTTGCAGGCCACCACTGTAGCGTGTGGTCCATGTTGCAGGCCACCACTGTAGCCTGTGGTCCATGTTGCAGGCCACCACTGTAGCCTGTGGTCCATGTTGCAGGCCACCACTGTAGTGTGGTCCATGTTGCAGGCCACCACTGTAGTGTGGTCCATGTTGCAGGCCACCACTGTAGCCTGTGGTCCATGTTGCAGGCCACCACTGTAGTGTGGTCCATGTTGCAGGCCACCACTGTAGCCTGTGGTCCATGTTGCAGGCCACCACTGTAGCCTGTGGTCCATGTTGCAGGCCACCACTGTAGCCTGTGGTCCATGTTGCAGGCCACCACTGTAGCGTGTGGTCCATGTTTCAGGCCACCACTGTAGTGTGGTCCATGTTGCAGGCCACCACTGTGGCGTGTGGTCCATGTTGCAGGCCACCACTGTAGCGTGTGGTCCATGTTGCAGGCCACCACTGTAGCGTGGGGTCCATGTTGCAGGCCACCACTGTGGCGTGTGGTCCATGTTGCAGGCCACCACTGTAGTGTGTGGCACATGTTGCAGGCCACCACTGTAGTGTGTGGTCCATGTTGCAGGCCACCACTGTAGTGTGTGGTCCATGTTGCAGGCCACCACTGTAGTGTGTGGTCCATGTTGCAGGCCACCAATGGAGTACATTTTGGTACATGTTGCAAAATGCCACAATCTTCCTCAGTTCTGATTATTTTCAGATGCAAGGCGCTGTACACTCACGTCTTACTCTCACACTACACCAGTGTGGTCCTCCAGCTGGAGTAGGAGTGTCTGGAGTGCCGTCTTAGAGACATGCCTCCCACATCCTACTGTTTGATTGCTGTCATCTTCAAGTAAAACTAATAAGTTTGTCAAGCCAGGTTTCCCTTCCCTGAATAAATGTTGACGTTTGGCAAATAAATAAAACCTTTTAAAGTAGTTTACAAGTCTCCTTCGAATCAGTCAAATGACCTTCCAAGTGATGCTCGTTAGTGATGATGGCCACTGATGGTTCTAATCTTTCTGGCTAGTTGAAGACTATAGCAAGGGATCAACACATTACAGTTACCGCCTTCATATCCATGGCAACATATTGTCCAAGGTCATGACCTTCAATATAACCACCTCAGATGTTTCATGACGTTTTGTGGAACATGTTCTTTTAAACTCTTAGACGCGGCACTAATCACATTCCAGCTTTAAAACTTCGTGAAAATATTAAGTACATTACAGTTGTCTTATAATATTGTGTGTTCCTCCTGGTGTGGCTAAGGAATCATGCTTTTGTTTTGCTTTCATTGCTTTCATTCTCAAACTGTTGCTTCTTTTATTTTCTAATATACATGTAGTAGTAGTAGTAGTAGGCATCATGAGTCTCAGTAGACTATGTCTCACTGAGAGAGTCACTGAGTCTGTGAGACTCGGTGACTCTCTGGGTGTCGGTCTGGAGCGGCCGGCTAGTTTATGTTTGTGTATGTACCCCGTCACCCCTTCCCTTCTGTGTAAGCTGTATGTGTGCACTGTTACTGTGTTTCTCCTTAGGGCCTCCAGGCACTGCCTTGATCCCTACCTTAGGGCCTCCAGGCACTGCCTTGGTCCCTACCTTAGGGCCTCCAGGCACTGCCTTGGTTCCTACCTTAGGGCCTGTCTTAAGAGCCTCCAGGAACCCTCTTGGTTCCCCCAGGGCCCTGTCTTAGAGGGGTCTCATCCTTAAGAAGATTTAGCCTCGTGGTTTATGACACCAACTTCACGTAGTGTCCTGGGCGTGTTAGCAAGTTATCCTGGACTGCTTCTACCACCTTTGCTCTCAATGCTCTATTCTTTAATGTATCAAATGTATATCGTTCTTGTAGAGCTGCTCCAGGTTCCCGAAAACAGTGCCCAATCAGNCCAGACGGAGCGGACACCAGACAGAGCAGGACACCAGACGGAGCGGACACCAGACGGAGCGGACACCAGACGGAGCGGACACCAGACGGAGCGGACACCAGACGGAGCGGACACCAGACGGAGCGGACACCAGACAGAGCGGACACCAGACAGAGCAGACACCAGACGGAGCGGACACCAGACAGAGCAGACACCAGACGGAGCGGACACCAGACGGAGCGGACACCAGACGGAGCGGACACCAGACGGAGCGGACACCAGACAGAGCGGACACCAGACGGAGCGGACACCAGACGGAGCGGACACCAGACAGAGCAGACACCAGACGGAGCGGACACCAGACAGAGCAGACACCAGACGGAGCGGACACCAGACGGAGCGGACACCAGACGGAGCGGACACCAGACGGAGCGGACACCAGACAGAGCAGACACCAGACGGAGCGGACACCAGACAGAGCAGACACCAGACGGAGCGGACACCAGACGGAGCGGACACCAGACGGAGCGGACACCAGACGGAGCGGACACCAGACAGAGCGGACACCAGACAGAGCAGACACCAGACGGAGCGGACACCAGACAGAGCGGACACCAGACGGAGCGGACACCAGACGGAGCGGACACCAGACAGAGCAGACACCAGACGGAGCGGACACCAGACAGAGCAGACACCAGACGGAGCGGACACCAGACGGAGCGGACACCAGACGGGGCGGACACCAGACGGAGCGGACACCAGACAGAGCGGACACCAGACAGAGCGGACACCAGACAGAGCGGACACCAGACAGAGCAGACACCAGACGGAGCGGACACCAGACAGAGCAGACACCAGACGGAGCGGACACCAGACGGAGCGGACACCAGACGGAGCGGACACCAGACGGAGCGGACACCAGACGGAGCGGACACCAGACCGAGCGGACACCAGACGGAGCGGACACCAGACGGAGCGGACACCAGACAGAGCGGACACCAGACGGAGCGGACACCAGACGGAGCGGACACCAGACAGAGCGGCCATCAGACAGAGCGGACACCAGACAGAGCAGACACCAGACGGAGCGGACACCAGACGGAGCGGACACCAGACGGAGCGGACACCAGACAGAGCGGCCACCAGACAGAGCGGACACCAGACAGAGCGGACACCAGACAGAGCGGACACCAGACAGAGCGGACACCAGACAGAGCGGCCATCAGACAGAGCGGACACCAGACAGAGCGGACACCAGACAGAGAGGACAGTAGAGTGTGAGGAGAGTTGACAAAGTGACGGCTAGTGAGAGACTCGCTCCTCGCTCCTCCTCCTCCATCCTTCATCCATTCCTTATCCTCCCCCCCCCTCTCCCCGTCTCCTTCCTCTTCAACTCTAATTATGTCCATCTCACCGGCCGAGGAAGGTTGAAAACCTCTTTTATCATGTATACCACCATGCCTTCATGTATACCACGGGCCTCATGTATACCACCGTGCCTACATGTATACACAGTGCCTACATGTATACCACCGTGCCTACATGTATACCACCGTGCCTACATGTATACCACCGTGCCAACATGTATCCCACAGTGCCTACATGTATCCACAGTGCCTACATGTATACCACCGTGCAACATGTATCCCACAGTGCCTACATGTATCCCACAGTGCCTACATGTATACCACCGTGCCAACATGTATCCCACAGTGCCTACATGTATCCCACAGTGCCTACATGTATCCCACAGTGCCAACATGTATCCCACAGTGCCAACATGTATACCACCGTGCCAACATGTATCCCACAGTGCCTACATGTATCCCACCGTGCCTACATGTATCCCACAGTGCCACATGTATCCCACAGTGCCTACATGTATACCACCGTGCCAACATGTATCCCACAGTGCCAACATGTATCCCACAGTGCCTACATGTATACCACCGTGCCTACATGTATCCCACAGTGCCAACATGTATCCCACAGTGCCTACATGTATACCACCGTGCCAACATGTATCCCACAGTGCCTACATGTATCCCACAGTGCCTACATGTATACCACAGTGCCAACATGTATCCCACAGTGCCTACATGTATCCCACAGTGCCTACATGTATCCCACAGTGCCTACATGTATCCCACAGTGCCAACATGTATCCCACAGTGCCTACATGTATACCACCGTGCCTACATGTATCCCACAGTGCCTACATGTATACCACCGTGCCTACATGTATACCACCGTGCCTACATGTATCCCACAGTGCCAACATGTATCCCACAGTGCCTACATGTATCCCACAGTGCCTACATGTATCCACAGTGCCTACATGTATCCCACAGTGCCTACATGTATCCCACAGTGCCTACATGTATCCCACAGTGCCTACATGTATCCACAGTGCCAACATGTATCCCACAGTGCCTACATGTATCCCACAGTGCCAACATGTATCCCACGGTGCCTACATGTATCCCACAGTGCCTACATGTATACCACCGTGCCTACATGTATCCCACAGTGCCTACATGTATCCCACAGTGCCTACATGTATACCACCGTGCCTACATGTATCCCACAGTGCCTACATGTATCCACAGTGCCAACATGTATACCACCGTGCCTACATGTATACCACAGTGCCTACATGTATACCACAGTGCCTACATGTATCCCACAGTGCCTACATGTATACCACAGTGCCAACATGTATACCACAGTGCCACATGTATACCACAGTGCCTACATGTATACCACCGTGCCTACATGTATCCCACAGTGCCTACATGTATACCACAGTGCCTACATGTATACCACAGTTCCTACATGTATACCACAGTGCCATATGTATACCACCGTGCCTACATGTATACCACCGTGCCTACATGTATCCCACAGTGCCTACATGTATCCCACAGTGCCAACATGTATCCCACAGTGCCTACATGTATACCACAGTGCCTACATGTATCCCACAGTGCCTACATGTATACCACAGTGCCAACATGTATCTCACAGTGCCTACATGTATACCACAGTGCCAACATGTATACCACCGTGCCTACATGTATACCACAGTGCCTACATGTATACCACAGTGCCTACATGTATACCACAGTGCCTACATGTATACCACAGTGCCTACATGTATACCACAGGGCCTACATGTATACCACAGTGCCTACATGTATACCACAGTGCCAACATGTATCCACAGTGCCTACATGTATACCACAGTGCCTACATGTATACCACAGGGCCTACATGTATCCCACAGTGCCTACATGTATACCACAGGGCCTACATGTATCCCACAGTGCCTACATGTATACCACATGGCCTACATGTGTACCACAGTGTCAACAGATTACTGTGAAGGCGTGGAGAGTCAAAGCTCTCCAGGCACGGTACCAGTGGGTACTCCATGCCCACTGGTACCGTGCTGGGCACGGGTCGGGAGTGGCGGAGGCCTCAGTATGGTGGAGGCTGCGGGGCGGTGTGGATTACTGGGAGGCATCACGGATGAATATGTAAAAACAGAGCAACATTGTGGGCGAGAGTAAGGTGAGACTGGCAGGTAATTACTCCGAAGACAGGTGAGGAGTGGTGCTGGCAGGGGGAGGGGAGGGGGAGGGAGGGGGGGGAGAGAGAGAGAGAGAGAGAGAGAGTGTGTGTGTGTGTGGTGTGTGTGTTTGTGTGCGTGTGTGTGTGTGTGTGTGGTGTGTGTGTGTGTGTGTGTGTGTGTGTGTGTGTGTGTGTGTGTGTGTGTGTGTGTGTGTGTGTACTCACCTATTTGTGCTTGCGGGGGTTGAGCTTTGGCTCTTTGGTCCCGCCTCTCAACTGTCAATCAACTGGTGTACAGATTCCTGAGCCTACTGGGCTCTATCATATCTACACTTGAAACTGTGTATGGAGTCAGCCTCCACCACATCACTGCCTAATGCATTCCATCCGTTAACTACTCTGACACTGAAAAAGTTCCTTCTAACGTCTCTGTGGCTCATGTGGGTACTCAGTTTCCACCTGTGTCCCCTTGTTCGCGTCCCCCCAGTGTTGAATAGTTTGTCCTTGTCTACCCGGTCGATTCCTCTGAGGATTTTGTAGGTTGTGATCATATCTCCCCTTACTCTTCTGTCTTCCAGTGTCGTCTTCTGTGTGTGTGTGTGTGTGTGTGTGTGTGTGTGTGTGTGTCTGTGTCTGTGTGTGTGTGTGGTGTGTGTGTTGATATATGGAAACGCTTACCGGGTAACATTATGGAAGTGGGCCCACTTGACAGTTTCCAGCGTAGGCTACACATGTATACGAATGAGTTCGTGTTGATGGACACGGGAGCTGCCACACCTGGGCCAGGGAGCCTTAACACTTATATTGTAACGCTCACTCCTCCATGGACGAGTTCACACACACCTTCCACCTCTAGTGTGCCCAGTAACTAACAACAAAATCACAGGTGACTGAAGTGTTTTTACCAGTGACAATCAGCAATTATATATATTTCTTCTGGTGGTAATGAAGTTAAAGTTAGTGGGAGCTGTTGTAAGTGGAGTTCAGTCAGTGGGAACCGTTGTAAGTGGAGTTCAGTCAGTGGGAACCGTTGTAAGTGGAGTTCAGTCAGTGGGAACCGTTGTAAGTGGAGTTAGTCAGTGGGAACCGTTGTAAGTGGAGTTCAGTCAGTGGGAACCGTTGTAAGTGGAGTGCCAATGAGAGCCTCCCGGACCTCTGATGTTTACCGTATATTTAACGATTTAGATTTAGACTAAGAGGAGAAAATATTTACAAATTTACAAACTTGCTCCACCACCACCACTCATTTCTGAGTCACTGTTTCATGAGCAAGTGAGGGGGACTCACTATACTCACCATCACTACTCATTGATCATCATCGTACACCATCACACACAACATTCATCAACAACACACACCAATATCATCATCACACACAACTGGCAACAATCTAATATCACCGATGGTCTCCAATTCACATTTGTACAGCCTAAAGCACCGATATATAATATATATTTAATTTAGAACAATCGTCCATCTGGGCAAATTCGCTAGCAATAAAACTGGTCCTATTTTTGTAAATATCTTATTGGCTTTCACATATAATATGACCCGTTGACTGGCAACACTCCACGGGCCTCTCTTCCAGTCAGTTTTTAAATTTCAAGTCAAGATGAAAACAAGGTTATCTTGAGTGGTTATCTTGAGATGATTTCGGGGCTTTAATGTCCCCGCGGCCCGGTCCTCGACCAGGCCTCCACCCCCAGGAAGCAGCCCGTGACAGCTGACTAACACCCAGGTACCTATTTTACTGCTAGGTAACAGGGGCATAGGGTGAAAGAAACTCTGCCCAATGTTTCTCGCCGGCGCCTGGGATCGAACCCAGGACCACAGGATCACAAATCCAGCGTGCTGTCCGCTCGGCCGACCAGCTCCCCTGTATAAGGTTACTAATATTTAAGCATCAGTTTACAGCTAAAATAATTTCTATGTGTTTCATTTACTGTGTTGGAATACGGGCCTCGGGGCCGTTGATCCCCGGAACCTCTACAAGACAGCCTCTATATTGGGTTCCAGCTCCTGGGCTCTGCTTTCACTGACTGTTGTATTAAAAAAAAGCTTGGAAAGTAAGCTGTGGTCGTGCAGCCCGTCCTCTCCAGCTGTTACAGCGGACAGAAAATGATGTACCAAACTACCTATACCTAACCTAGCCCAACCGTTGGGCCCAAGTATAGAAAACGTGAATGTTTACGAGCCGCTGTGATTGATAGTCCATCATATTTTGTCTGATGGGGATTTTGACGCCAAAACATGATGTATTATTCGACAGAGACAGTCCTGTATAACCCACCACAGAGTCCTGTATAACCCACCACAGTCCCGTATAACCCACCACAGTCCTGTATAACCCACCACAGTCCCGTATAACCCACCACAGTCCTGTATAACCCACCACAGTCCCGTATAACCCACCACAGTCCTGTATAACCCACCACAGTCCCGTATAACCCACCACAGTCCCGTATAACCCACCACAGTCCTGTATTACCCACCACAGTCCCGTATAACCCACCACAGTCCTGTATAACCCATCACAGTCCTGTATAACCCACCACAGTCCCGTATAACCCACCACAGTCCCGTATAACCCACCACAGTCCCGTATAACCCACCACAGTCCCGTATAACCCACCACAGTCCCGTATAACCCACCACAGTCCTGTATAACCCACCACAGTCCTGTATAACCCACCACAGTCCCGTATAACCCACCACAGTCCTGTATAACCCACCACAGTCCTGTATAACCCACCACAGTCCCGTATAACCCACCACAGTCCTGTATAACCCACCACAGTCCTGTATAACCCACCACAGTCCCGTATAACCCACCACAGTCCCGTATAACCCACCACAGTCCTGTATAACCCACCACAGTCCTGTATAACCCACCACAGTCCTGTATAACCCACCACAGTCCCGTATAACCCACCCCCAGCAGTCACAGTGACGGTGTGGGGCTCCACCTGGCCACAGTGACGGTGTGGGGCTCCACCTGGTCACAGTGACGGTGTGGGGCTCCACCTGGTCACAGTGACGGTGTGGGGCTCCACCTGGTCACAGTGACGGTGTGGGGCTCCACCTGGCCACAGTGACGGTGTGGGGGCTCCACCTGGTCACAGTGACGGTGTGGGGCTCCACCTGGTCACAGTGACGGTGTGGGGCTCCACCTGGTCACAGTGACGGTGTGGGGCTCCACCTGGCCACAGTGACGGTGTGGGGCTCCACCTGGCCACAGTGACGGTGTGGGGCTCCACCTGGCCACAGTGACGGTGTGGGGCTCCACCTGGCCACAGTGACGGTGTGGGGCTCCACCTGGCCACAGTGACGGTGTGGGGCTCCACCTGGTCACAGTGACGGTGTGGGGCTCCACCTGGTCACAGTGACGGTGTGGGGCTCCACCTGGCCACAGTGACGGTGTGGGGCTCCACCTGGCCACAGTGACGGTGTGGGGCTCCACCTGGCCACAGTGACGGTGTGGGGCTCCACCTGGTCACAGTGACGGTGTGGGGCTCCACCTGGCCACAGTGACGGTGTGGGGCTCCACCTGGCCACAGTGACGGTGTGGGGCTCCACTTGGTCACAGTGACGGTGTGGGGCTCCACCTGGTCACAGTGACGGTGTGGGGCTCCACCTGGCCACAGTGACGGTGTGGGGCTCCACCTGGTCACAGTGACGGTGTGGGGCTCCACCTGGTCACAGTGACGGTGTGGGGCTCCACCTGGCCACAGTGACGGTGTGGGGCTCCACCTGGCCACAGTGACGGTGTGGGGCTCCACCTGGCCACAGTGACGGTGTGGGGCTCCACCTGGCCACAGTGACGGTGTGGGGCTCCACCTGGCCACAGTGACGGTGTGGGGCTCCACCTGGCCACAGTGACGGTGTGGGGCTCCACCTGGCCACAGTGACGGTGTGGGGCTCCACCTGGTCACAGTGACGGTGTGGGGCTCCACCTGGCCACAGTGACGGTGTGGGGCTCCACCTGGCCACAGTGACGGTGTGGGGCTCCTCCCACCACAGAAAAAGTGTCACTCGCCTGGCTCCATCCACCAGAACATCACTTTTCTCTACTGCCTCACAGTGAGGTTGTAGAGGAAACAGATGTTTCTACATTCTACGCCTTCCTATATCCCTTAGAAAAGGGTAGATAAGAGTGGATATGTGTAGATGGGGTCAAAAAAATGTTAAGAAGGAGGACATTAAGAGGTTCCAGCAATTGGTAAATGCTGCTTCGGAAATGTTTGGGCTACTGCCTCGCTTGGACCAAGATGAACTGCCTCGCTTGGACCAAGATGAACTGCCTCGCTTGGACCAAGATGAACTGCCTCGCTTGGACCAAGATGAACTGCCTCGCTTGGACCAAGATGAACTGCCTCGCATGGACCAAGATGAACTGCCTCGCATGGACCAAGATGAACTGCCTCGCATGGACCAAGATGAACTGCCTCGCATGGACCAAGATGAACTGCCTCGCATGGACCAACACCTTCCTCTCCCTTTCACAGTCTTCTTCCCTCACCTGAGCTCCTCACCCTCCCTGCCCTCAGCTGGTGTGGGTAAAACAAGCATGAGGTATTCATGAGGAAGTCGGAGGAGTGGGGAGAGGAGGGGGGGGGGATGAGAGAGTATTAGCGAGGCAGCCAGAGGTGGCGAGAGGCAGGAGCTCACTGCCTCGCCCCACTAATACGCAGATATCGGCCTCCATTGAATTATAAACGCCGTAAGCGGACCGCCCAGATGGTCTTAATCTGTGCAGAATTATTCTTGTGGATTATTGAGGTGAAGCTCGCCCCTTGTGTACTGCAGCTTCTGTACCTACATCATCGAGCTTCAGCTCTAGGGCCCCAGCTAACGTTCCTGGCAGTCTAATCTCTAAGGCATCGACTTCCGGCCTAAACTGATCTAAAGAGCTATGCTCCTGGTTGGTAAGCGACTGGCGGACCGTGTTCCAGGGGAGACTAATGGGGTCGGCTTATCACCCCCATCCCAGAGGAAAGTGGGATGGGGGTGGAAGGGAAAGTGGGATGGGGACGACACATGGAGAAATGAAGGCAGGTGAAAGGAGAACGGAGGGTAAGGGAAGGAGGGGAGCACGAGAAAAAACGGAAACAAGGGGAGAAATGGGAGGAGGAATAAGGGGGGAGGCAGGAAAACCGAACAATGAAGGAAGAACGGTAGTAACTGGTGAAGAGGAGGAGGAAGGAAGAGAAGAGGGCGAAGGGAGGCGAGGGAGCCACAATAACCAGGCAAGTACCGGGTGCCACCATAATTTAAGAAACAAAATATTGTAAAGGAACTCTAGACAAAGAAACAATAACGATAAATGCTGAAAAAATGGCACGAGGGGGCAATGGCACGAGGGGAGAACAGGGCCGAGGGGACACAGGGGCCCGAGGGGGACACAATGGCACGAGGGGACACAAGGGCCGAGGGGACACAGGGCCGAGGGGACACAGGGGCCGAGGGGACACAATGGCACGAGTGGACACAGGGCCGAGGGGACGACACATGGCACGAGGGGACACAGGGCCGAGGGGAACACAGTGGCACGAGGGACACAGGGCCGAGGGGACCACAATGGCACGAGGGGACCCAGGGCCGAGGGAACACAGTGGCAGCGAGGGGACCCAGGGGCCGTAGGGTGACCACAATGACACGAGGGAACACAGTGGCACGAGGGGACACAGGGCCGAGGGGACAAAATGGCACGAGGGGACACAATGGCACGAGGGGGACACAATGGCACGAGGGGCCACAATGGCACGAGGGGACACAGGGGCCGAGGGGACACAATGGCACGAGGTGGACACAATGACACGAGGGGACACATGGCACGAGGGGACACAATGGCACGAGGGGACACAATGGCACGAGGGGGACACAATGGCACGAGGGGACAGAAGGGCACGAGGGGACACAATGGCACGAGGGGACACAATGGAACGAGGGGACACAATGGCACGAGGGGACACAAGGGCCGAGGGGACACAATGGCACGAGGGGACACAATGGCACGAGGGGGACACAAGGGCACGAGGGGACACAAGGGCCGAGGGGACACAATGGCACGAGGGGACACAATGGCCCGAAGGGACACACAATGGACACGAGGGGACACAGGGGCCGAGGTGGACACAATGGCACGAGGGGACACAAAGGCACGAAGGGACACAATGGCCGAGGGGACAACAGGGGCCGAGGGGACACAATGGCACGAGGGACACAATGGCCACGAGGGGACCACAATGGCCGAGGGGACACAGGGGGCCGAGGGGAACACAATGGCACGAGGGGGACACAATGGCCACGAGGGGACACAAGGGCACAGCAAGGCCCGAGGGGACACAATGGCACGAGGGGACACAGGGGCCGAGGGGACACAATGGCACGAGGGGACACAATGGCACGAGGGGGACACAATGGGCACGAGGGGACACAATGGCACGAGGGGACCACAATGGCCACGAGGGGACACAAGGCACGAGGGGACACAATGGCACGAGGGGACACAATGGGCACGAGGGGACCCAATGGCCCGAGGGGACACAATGGCCGAGGGGACACAATGGCCCGAGGGGACACAATGGGCACGAGGGGACACAACTAGGGCCACGAGGGGACACAAGGCGCCGAGGGGACACAATGGCCACGAGGGGGACACAATGGGCACGAGGGGACACAATGGCACGAGGGGACACAATGGCACGAGGGGACACAAGGCCCGAGGGGACACAATGGCACGAGGGGACACCAATTGCCCGAGGGGACACAATGGCACGAGGGGAAACGGCGAAGGACACAAGGGCACGAGGGGACACAAGGCACGAGGGGGACACAATGGCACGAGGGGACACAAGGGCACGAGGGGACACAATGGCCCGAGGGGACACAATGGCACGAGGGGACACAATCGGGCACGAGGAGACACAATGGCACGGGAGGGACACAATGGCACGAGGGGACACAAGGGACGGCACAAGGACGGGAGACACAAGGGCACGAGGGGACACAATGGCACGAGGGGACACAAGGGCACGAGGGGACACAATGGCACGAGGGAAAGGACGAGCAATGGCACGAGAGGGACATAATGGGCCGAGGGGACAAAATGGCACGAGGGGACACAAGGCACGAGGGGACACAATGGCACGAGGGGACACAATGGCACGAGGGGACACAGGGCACGAGGGACACAATGGCATCGAGGGGACACAATGGCACGAGGGGCACAGGCACGAGCACAGGGCACGAGGAGGACACAATGGCCACGAGGGGACACAAGGGCCGAGGGGACACCAATGGCACGAGGGGACACAATGGCCGAGGGGACACAATGGCACGAGGGGACACAATGGCATCGAGGGGACACAATGGCACGAGGAGGACACAATGGCCCGAGGGGACACAATGGCACGAGGGGACACAAGGGCACGAGGGGACACAATGGCCACGAGGGGGACACAAGGCGGACACATGGAGAGGGGACACAAGTGGCACGAGGAGACACAACGGCCCGAGGGGACACAATGGCCCGAGGGGACACAAGGCACGAGGGGACACAATGGCACGAGGGGACACAATGGCCCGAGGGGACACAATGGCACGAGGGGACACAATGGCACGAGGGGACACCAAGGCACGAGGGGAACACAATGGCCCGAGGGGACACAAGCACGAGGGGACACAATGGCCAGGGACAAAGGGCCGGGACACAAGGGCACGAGGGGGCACAAGTGGCACGAGGGGACAAAGGGCACGAGGGGACACAAGGGCACGAGGGGACACAAGGCACGGAGGGGACACAGTGGGCCGAGGGGACGAAGGCGCTGGGAACTACGGGACAATATTATATAAGAGAATGAGTGGGGCAAGTAAGGGGAAGGAGGCATAGGGACAAGAGAGTGAGACAAGGGGAAAGAGGAGAGGACAAGGGGAAAGAGAGGGGAGAACAAGGGAACAATGGGGGGGGACAAAGCCAAACAAGGGGAGAGCAGAGCCAGGGAAAGAGGGGTGACAAGCAAGCAATAGAAGGAACACGTCGGGTGTGACGATAGACAAAAGAGAACGAGGGGAAAGAGAAGGGTTGAGGGGAGACGCTATGAAACACAGGGGGATAGAGGAGATACAGAGGGGAACAAGGGGAGACACAAAGGAATGTGACGAGACAAAATATAGCTGAGGGATGGGAAGGGAAAGAGAGGGAGAGACAAAAGGAAAAAATATGAGGTAGGCAAGGGGCGACCCGCCTCACTTTCTCTCCCCTCACTCACCTTCCCTCATTCATTGTCTCATAATGTTCAGTTTCCTCCACTCTTCAACTCATCTCTCTCTTCCTCACCACCTCACCCTATACCTGATTGATATTCCTCCCCTCAACTCACTCTCTTCCTCCTCTCCCTTTCGTCCCCCCTCACTCACCCTTCTCGTCCCCTCACTCACCCTTCTCGTCCCCCCACTTCCTCCCCACTCACCCCTTCTCGTCCCCCTCACTCACCTTCTGCCACTCACTCCGCCCTTCACACTTCCGTCCTCACTCTTCTCGCCCCTCACTCACCCTTCTCCCCTCATACTCTCGTCCCATCATCACCCTCCCCCTCCTCCACTCACCCTTCTCGTCCCCCCATCACCTCTTTACTCCTTCTCGTCCCCCACTCACCTTCCTACCCACCCCCTTCTCGCCTCCTCCCCTTCCTCCCCACTCACCCTTCTCGTTCCCCCCTCACTCCACCCTTCTCGTCCTCACCATCACTCTCCTCACCCTTTCGTCCCCTACCTCGTCCCCACCCCCTCCTTACTCCCACTTCCTCTTCGCTCCTCGCACTTCTCCCTACTCCTTCCTACCTCACTCCCTTCTCGTCCTCTCACTCACCTTCTCTCCACCCTCTCATCGTCTCTCCCCTCACTCCACCCTTCTCGTCCCCCCTCACTCACCCTTCCACTCCCACCGTCTCGTCCCTCACCTCACCCTTCTCGTCCTCCCTCACTCACCTTCTTTCTCCCTTCACTCTCCTCCCTCCCACTCGTCCACACCCATCATATCATACTCTCCCCACTCCCTTCTCCCCATATTCGTCCCCCCTCACTCACCCTTCGCCCTCACTCACCCTTCTCCTACTCTCGTCCTCCCTCACTCACACCTCTCTCACTCTCTCTCCCACTTATTTCGTCCCCCTCACACTCTCCTCACTCACTCTCCTCCGTCCCCCTCACTCAACCCTTCCCTCCCTCACTTCGTCCCCCTCACTCATCCTCTTCTCCACACCTCTGTCCCCCTCACTCACCCTTCGTCCCCTCATACCTTCGTCCCCCCTCACCCTTCTCCCCCCCACCACCTTCTCGTCCCCTCACTCACCCTTCTCGTCCCCCCCTCAACTCACCCTTCTCATCCCCCGATCCTTCGTCCCCCCTCACTCACCCTTCCCTCCCACCTCCGTCCCTACCCCTTCTGCTCTCACTCCCCTTCCGCACCCGCTTCTCTTCCCTAACACTCCTCCCGGCCTCACCACCCTCCGTCACTCTCTCCCACTCACCTTCTCCTCCCCCACTCCCTCTCACCCCTCACCTGCATCCCTTCTCGTCCCCCTCACTCACCCTTCTCGTCCCCCCTCACTCACCCTTCTCGTCACCCCTCACTCACCCTTTCTCGTCCCATCACCCTCCTCCACTACCCCTCTTCCCGCACCCTTCTCGTCTCATCACTCACCCTTCTTCCCCACTCACCCTTCTCGTCCCCCACTCACCTCTGACTCACCATTCTTCCCCTCCCTCCGTCCCCTCAACTTACTACTCTTCTCGTCCCCCTCACTCACCCTTCGTCCCCCCACCTCTGTCCCCCTCACTCACCCTTCTCGTTCTCCTCACCCCTCCTCACTCACCCTCTCTCCCCCGTCCCCCCTCACTCACCCTTCTCGTCATCCCTCACTCACCCTTCTCGTCCTCCCTCACTCACCCTTCTCGTCCCCCTCACTCACCCTTCCTCGTCACCCTCACTCACCCTTCTCGTCCCCCTCACTCACCCTTCTCGTCCCCCCCTCACTCACACCTTCTCGTCACCCCTCACTCACCCTTCTTCCCCTCTCTCCTCGTCCCCCCTCACTCACCCTTCTCGTCCCCCCTCACTCACCTTTCTCGTCCCCTCACTCACCTCCACCCCCTCACTCATCTGGGTTCCCCCTCACCCTCGTCCCCTCACCACTTTCCTCTCGTCCCCCTCACTTCTACCCTTCTCGTCCTCCCTCACTCACCCTTCTCGTCCCCCTCACTCACTCTTCTGTTCCCCCTCACTATCAACCCTTCTCGTCCCCCTCCCTCACCCTTCTCGTCCCCTCACTCACCCTTCTCGTCATCCCTCACTCACCCTTCTCGTCATCCCTCACTCACCCTTCTCGTCCCCTCACTCACCCTTCTCGTCCCCACCTCACCTCACCCTTCTCGTCCCCCTCACTCACCCTTCCGTCCCCCCTCACTCACCCTTCTCGTCATCCCTCACTCACCCTTCTCGTCCCCCTCAATCACCCTTCTCGTCATCCCTCACTCACCCTTCTCGTCCTCCCCTCACTCACCCTTCTCGTCCCCCAATCACTCCTTCTCAGTCCTCCCCTCACTCACCCTTCTCGTCCCCTCACTCACCCGTCTTCGTCCCACTCACTCAACCCTTCTCGTTCCCCCCTCAACTCACCCGTTCTCGTCCACCTCACATCACTCTTCTCGCCACCCCTCACTCAACCTTCTCGTCCCCCTCACTTCACCCTTCTCCTCCCCGCACTCCACCCTTCTCTCCCGCCTCACTCCCCCTTCTTGTCCCCCTCACTCCACCCTTCTTGTCCTCTCCCCTCACTCACCATTCTCGTCCGTCCCCTCCACTCATCACCCTTCGTGTCCTCCATTCACTCACACCTTCTCGTCCCCCTCACTCACCCTCTCTTCCTCCCTCACTCACCCTTCCGTCCCCCTCACTCACCCTTCTCGTCCCCTCACTCACCCTTCTCGCCCCCCTCACTCACAAACACCCTTTCTCGTCCTCCTCACTCACCACTTCTCGTCATCCCTCACTCACCCTTCTCGCCCTCACTCACCCTTCGCGTCTCCCTCACTCACCCTTCTCGCCCCTCACTCACCCTTCTCGCCCCCCCACTCACACTTCCTCGTCCCTCCCTCACTCACCCTTCTCGTCCTCCCCTCACTCACAACTTCTCGTCCTCCCCTCACTCCCCTTCTTGTCCTCGCTCACTCACCCTGTCCGTCTCTCCCTCACTCACCCTTCTCGTCATCCCTCACTCACCCTTCTCGTCCTCCCTCACTCACAACTTCTCGTCCCTCCCCCCGTCACTCACCCTTCTCGTCTCCCCTCACTCACCCTTCTCGTCCTCCCTCACTCACCCTTCTCGTCATCCCTCACTCACCCTTCTCTCACCCCCTCAATACACCCTTCTAGTCTCCCTCACTCACACCTTCCGTCATCCCTCACTCACCCTTCTCGTCCCCTCACTCACCCTTCTCGTCCCCTCACTCACCCTTCTCTCCTCCCTCACTCACCATTCTCGTCCCCTCACTCACCCTTCTTCTCGTCCCTCCCTCACTCACCCTTCTCGTCATCCCTCACTCACCCTTCTCGTCCCCCTTCCCTCACCCTTCTCGTCCTCCCTCACTCACCCTTCTCGTCCCCTCACTCACCCTTCTCGTCCCCCCTCACTCCCCTTCTCGTCCTCCCTCACTCACCCTTCTTCGTTCCTCCCTCACTCACCCTTCGCGTCCCCCCCTCACTCACCCTTCTCGTCCTCCCTCACTCACCCTTCTCGTCCTCCCTCACTCACCCTCTCGTACCCCCCTCACTCCACCTTCTCGTCATCACCTCACTCACACCTTTCTCGTCCCTCCCTCACTCACCCTTCTCGTCATCCCTCACTCACCCCTTTTCCTCGTCCCCCCTCACTCACCCTTCTCGTCACCCTCACTCCACCTTCTCGTCCTCCTCCTCAGCTCACCCTTCTCGTTCCCCTCACTCACGCACCTTCTCGGGTCCCCCTCACTCACCCTTCTCGTCATCCTTATTTTGTAATTCACTATTTCGATCTTCCTCCTTTATCCCTCCACCCCTCCCTGCCTGCCCTCCCCACCCCTCCTGCACTGCCCTCCACCTCTCCCTGCCTGCCCCTCCACCCCTCCCTGCCTGCCCTCTCCACCTCTCCCTGCCTTGCCCTCTATCCACCTCTCCCTTGCCACTGCCCTCCACCCTCCCTGCCTGCCTCCACCTCTCCCTGCCTGCCCTTCCACCCCTCCCTTGCCTGCCCTCCACCCCTTCCATGCACTGCCCTCACACACCGTCTCCCTGGCCTGCCCTCCACCCCTCCCTGCCTGCCACTCCACCCCTCCCTGCCTGCCCTCCACCTCTCTCTGCCTGCCCCTCCACCCCTCCCTGCCTGCCCTCCACCCCCTCCCTGCCCTGCCCTCCAGCCCTCCCTGCCTGCCCTCCACCCCCTCCTGCCTGCCCTCCACCCCTCCCTGCCGGGCCTCCCCCAGTAAGCTGGTGGAGGGTGGTAGATGAGGCGGGATACATTAGCAGGGTGAAGACACTGACCAGCCTCCAGGTGTGTCCACCATATCTGCCTCCAGGTGTGGTCCACCATATCTGCTTCCAGGTGTGTCCACCATATCTGCCTCTCCTCCTACACCTGCCCTGGTGAGAGCTCGTGGGAGGAAGGAGGGAGTAGCTGGAGAGACAAACAGGAAGAGAAGAAGAGAAGCAGAAGTAAGGAAGATGCGAAACGTGAGAAAACGGGAGAAAGTAGCCAGCAGGCATGTTGCAGGCCACCACTGTAGCGTGTGGTCCATGTTGCCAGGCCACCCACTGTAGGCGTGTGGTCCATGTTGCATGGCCACCACTGTAGAGTGTAGGTCCATGTTGCAGGCCCACCACTGTAGCGTGTGGTCATTGCCCCACTTTTTGGTCCATCTGGCCACGGCCACCACTGTAGCGTGGGGTCCATGTTGCAGGCCACCACGTGTAGGCGTGTGGTCCATGTGCAGGCCACCACTGGTTAGCGTGGTGGTCCCATGTTGCAGGCCACCAACTGTAGTGTGTGGTGCATGTTGCAGGCCACCACTGTAGCGTGTGGTCCATGTTGCAGGCCACCACTGTAGCGTGTGGTCCATATTGCAGGCCACCACTGTAGTGTGTGGTGCATGTTGCAGGCCACCACTGTAGCGTGTGGCCCATGTTGCAGGGCACCACTGTAGCGTGTGGTCCATATTGCAGGCCACCACTGTAGCGTGTGGTCCATGTTGCAGGCCACCACTGTAGCGTGTGGCCCATGTTGCAGGCCACCACCAATGTAGCATGTGGTCCATGGTGCAGGCCCACCACTGTAGTGTGTGTTGCATGTTGCAAGGCCACCACCGTAGTGGTGTGTTCCATGTTGCAGGCCACCACTGTAGTGTGGTCCACGTTTGACAAGCCACACTGTAGCGTGTGGTCCATGGTGGCGCGGGGCCACCACTGTAGTGGGTGGGTCCACGTCTTGCAGGCCCACCCACTGGTGGTAGTGTGGTTCCCTGCTTTGCAGGCCACGGTTCAGCTGTTATGGTGTTGGTGTGGTGGTCCTGTTGTTGCAGGACCACCACTGTAGGGGGGTTCCAGGGTTGCAGGTGTGGGCCCATGTGTACCGGGTGTGGGGGGGGGCATGGGGGCATGGGGGGTCCACCACGGAGTAGTGTAGGGTTGGGGGTGGTCCATGGTGTGCCGGGGCCACCACTGTAGCTGTGGGGTGCCGAGGTGGTTGCAGGCCACCAGGTGGCTGTAGCGTGTGGCTCAATGTTGCAGGCCACCTGGGTGTGGTCACTGTTGCAGGGCCACCACTGTAGGGGTGTGGTCCATGGTGTGTGCAGGCCAGGGCCAAGGTGTAGGTGTGGGGTCCATATGGGCAGGGGCCACAACTGGGTAGTGTAGTGGGGGCGTGCAACAGTGTGTCAGGCCGAGCCGACGTGGTAGCGTGGTGGTAACTGTGCAGGGGGGGGTTAGCTGTGGTCCATGTTCAAGGCGGCTTCCAGCTGTTAGCGTGTGGGTGTGTGCATGCCTTGCAGGCCCACCGACTGTAGGCGTGTGGGGTCCAAGTGCGAGCCACCAGGTGTGACTGGGTGGGTGGGTCCCGCTGTCAGGGCCACCACTGTAGGGTGGGGGTGCGACTGTTGCAGGGCCACCACGGGTGTCGAGTGTGGGTCCATGGTTAGCAGGCCCACCACTGTAGCTGATGTGTGGTCCATGGTGCAGGCCACCACTGTAGTGTGTGGTGCATGTTGCAGGCCACCACTGTAGCGTGTGGTCCATGTTGCTAAGTGCCACCACTGTGGTGGGGGATCGGTGGGTCCATGTGCAGGCACGGACTGCTACGGGAGTGTGTGGTCCATGGTGCAGGCCACCACTGTAGCGTGTGGGCCATGTTGCAGGGGCCAGGCCACTGTAGTTCCGGCTGGTGTGGTTCCAGGTGGCGGCAGGCCAGAGCCGACGTTGAGCTGCGGGGTCCGGGGTGGGGTCCCCGGGCAGGGTGGGTTGCAGGCCACCACTGGTAGGTGTGGTCCACGTTGGCAGGGGTGCCACGGTCGGACTGGGGTAGCGTGTGGGCCAGGTGCGAGGTCGACCCGCGATGTAGTGTGTTGGTCCCATGGCAGTTGCCACGGGAGCGAGTCCAGAGTGGTTAGTGTGTGGTCGATGTTGGTCAGGGCAATCCCCACTGGTGGAAGTATGTGGTGTGGTCCGTGTTGTCAGGCCACCGACTGTAGTAGTGTGGTCCAGTGGTTGCAGGCCACCACTTGGTAGACGTGGTCCAGTGTTGGCAGTCGCACCGACTTGTAGGTGGTGTGGTGTCCAGGTGTGTGCAGGGCAACCACTGTAGTGTGTGGTACATGGGTTGCAGGGGATGCCACCGACTGGGTGAGGGGCGTGGTGGGGTGCCATGTTGCGAGGCCGTACCACTGGTGTATGTGTGGTTCCATGTGTGCGAGGCCAACCCACGTGTTGACGGGGGCCGGGTGGTTGCGGGAGTGGCCCCAGGGGTACGTGTGGGGCCAGTGGCCCACCACTGGTAGCGTGTGAGTCCTATTGTTGTCAGCGTCCAGCACTGCTAGGTGTGTCCTGTGCAGGCCACCACGGTACGTTGTGTGTCCATGTGCAGTGGCCCCCAGGGGTAGGCGGTGGGTTCCATGTGCAGGGCCACCGGGACTGTAGGGTGTGGTCCATGTTGCAGGCGCACACAGCTGGAGCTGTGTGGTCCATGTTGCCTGCCCCCACTGTACGTGTGCGGTCCATGTGGTGCAGGGCCACCCGGACTGGTAGGTGGGGTGCATGTGCCAGGCCACCCCCTGATCGTGTGTGGTGACCAGTATTGTCGCAGGCCACCACTGTACGGTGGGTGGTCCAGTGTAGCAGGGGGGGCCACCACTAGTGTGTGGTCATGTTTGGGCACACGTAGTGTGTGGTTGCCATGTGCAGGCCCCCACTGTAGGATGTGTCCAGTGTGCAGGCCAGCGCGACGTGGGTAGTCGTGTGGTCCATGTTGCCAGGCCACCAGCTGTGACGGGGTCGTGGCCATGCTGCAAAGCAACCACTGATCCGTAGTGTGGTCCATGTGGCAGGCCACCACTGTAGCGTGTGGGCCATGTTGCAGGCCACCACGGTAGTGTGTGGTGCATGGTCCGCAGGGCCAACCACCTGTATGCGGGGTGGGAGGGGGTCCATGTTGCAGGCACCACCAATGGAGTACATTTTGGTACATGTTGCAAAATGCCACAATCTTCCTCAGTTCTGATTATTTTCAGATGCAAGGGCAGCTGCTACACTCCACAGCTACTCAACCTACACTAGTGGTGGGGTCCTCCAGCTGGAGTGAAGGAGTGTCGGGAGTGCACGTGTCCTAGAGGGCCGGTACGGCCCGGAGCGGACAGCACGCTGGACAATTGTGATTCTGTGGTCCCGGATTCGATCCCCCGGCGCCGTCGAGTAACAATGGGCAGAGTATCTTGCACCCTATGCCCCTGTGACCCAGCAGTAAGCAGATAGGATGGGTACCTGGTTGTTTAGTCAGCTGTCACGGGCTGGCTCCTGGGGGTGGAGGGCCTGGGAGGACCCGGGGCCGCTGGGGACACGTAAAAAGCCCCGAAATCATCTCAACGAGGGTAGGGGTCCTCAGATTAGCGACGATGCCTCCCACGAGTCCTACTGGTTTGGGGGGATTGCTGTCATCTTCAAGTAAAACTAATAAGTTTGTCAAGCCAGGTTTCCCTTCCCTGAAATAAATGTTTGATGTTTGGCAAATAAATAAAACCTTGTAAAGTAGTTTGACAGGAGTGCTCCTTCGAAGCAGTCAAATGACGCTTCCAAGTGATGCTCTTAGTGATGATGGGAGGCCAACTGGGGGGATGGGGGGTGTGCTATCTGTCTGGCTAGTGAAGACGTATAGGGCAAGGTATTCAAACCACAGGGGGGTTACAGTTAGGGCCAGCCTTCATATCCATGGGGCAACAATAGGTCCTGGGGTCACGACCTGTGCAATTATAACCACCGGGTCAGAGTTTTCAGGTGACGTTTTGTGGATACATGTCTTTTAACTCTTAGGACGCGGCACTAATCACATTCCAGCTTTAAAACTTCGTGAAAATATTAAGTACATTAAGTTGTCTTATAATATTGTGTGTTCCTCCTGGTGTGGCTAAGGAATCATGCTTTTGTTTGCTCAGTTACCAAACTGTTTGCTTCTGTTATTTTCTAATATACATGTAGTAGGAAGCGTAGGAGGCCTCATGGAGTCCTCAGGGAGTACTATGTCTCACTGGAAGAGAGTCACTGAAGTCTGTGAGAGACTCGTGGTCGAGGCTCTGGGTGTCGGTCTGGAGCGGCCGGCTTGTTTATGTTTCTGTATGTACCCCCCGGATCCGGCCCCCTTCCCTTGCTGGTGTAGCTGTCTGTGTTGCGACTGTTACTATTGGTTTCTCCTTAGGGCAGTCCAGGCACTACTGGGAGGCCTGATCCCTACTAGGGCCTCCAGGCACTCGGCCTTGATCCCTACCTTGAGGGCCTCCAGTGCACTGCCTTGCATCCACTCTACCTATAGGGCCTCCAAGGACAACTGCCTGTTATGCCCTCACCTAGGGCCTCCAGGCACTGCCTTGGATCCCATACCTAGGGCCTCCAGGCAATGCCTGATCCCTAAGGGGCACTGCCTTGATCCCTACCCTTAGGGACTCCAGGCACTGCCTTGATCCCTACCTTAGGGCCTCCAGGCACTGTCTTGGTCCCTACCTTAGGGCCTCCAGGCACTGACCTTGATCCCTACCTTAGGGCCTCCAGGCACTGTCTTGGTCCCTACCTTAGGGCCTCCAGGCACTGTCTTGGTCCCTACCTTAGGGCCTCCAGGCACTGTCTTGGTCCCTACCTTAGGGCCTCCAGGCACTGCCTTGGTCCCTACCCCCCCTGTCCTATTAGGGCCTCCAGGGCACTGCCTTGGTCCCTACCTTAGGGCCTCCAGGCACTGTCTTGGTCCCTACCTTAGGGCCTGTCTTAAGAGCCTCCAGGAACCCTCTTGGTTCCCCCAGAGGCCCTGTCTTAGAGGGGTCTCATCCCTTAAGAAAGATTGGCCTCGTGGTTTATGACACCAACTTCACGTAGTGTCCTGGGCGTGTTAGCAAGTTATCCTGGACTGCTTCTACCACCTTTGCTCTCAATGCTCTATGCTTTAATGTATCAAATGTATATCGTTCTTGTAGAGCTACTCCGAGGTTCCCGAAAACAGTGCCCAATCAGGTGGCAGTGCATACAAATTTAGTTTAAGATAAGGTCTAGAGTATAACTGTCCCCAACCGCTTGTAAAACCCATCCGGTCCACAAGGTAGAGAGAGATCTCTTCCAGACTCATTCAGTGTGTGAATCCAAAGCCATGAATGGGGGTGACTGGTAAATATTTACGGAGCCTGCACATTGAGTGGCAAACGTGCCCTTCTAGGAACCTTGCACATGAAAAATATGTAAACTTTCGTGCTCTGGTAATTTGCCGATCCTTGTTC
>WNGS01157761.1:59530-70375 GCA_020271785.1 Procambarus virginalis
GGACACCAGACGGAGCGGACACCAGACGGAGCGGACACCAGACAGAGCGGACACCAGACGGAGCGGACACAGACAGAGCAGACACCAGAAGGAGCGGACACCAGACAGAGCGGACACCAGACGGAGCGGCCATCAGAGAGAGCGGACACAGACGGAGCGGACACCAGACAGAGCGGACACCAGACGGACCGGACACCAGACAGAGCAGACACCAGACGGAGCGGACACCAGACAGAGCAGACACCAGACGGAGCGGACACCAGACGGAGCGGACACCAGACAGAGCGGACACCAGACAGAGCAGACACCAGACGGAGCGGACACCAGACAGAGCAGACACCAGAAGGAGCGGACACCAGACAGAGCAGATACCAGACGGAGCGGACACCAGACGGAGCGGACACCAGACAGAGCAGACACCAGACGGAGCGGACACCAGACAGAGCGGACACCAGACGGAGCGGACACCAGACAGAGCGGACACCAGACGGAGCGGACACCAGACAGAGCAGACACCAGACGGAGCGGACACCAGACGGAGCGGACACCAGACGGAGCGGACACCAGACGGAGCGGACACCAGACGGAGCGGACACCAGACGGAGCGGACACCAGACGGAGCAGACACCAGACGGAGCGGACACCAGACAGAGCAGACACCAGACGGAGCGGACACCAGACGGAGCGGACACCAGACAGAGCAGACACCAGACAGAGCGGCCACCAGACAGCGGACACCAGACAGAGCGGACACCAGACGGAGCGGACACCAGACGGAGCGGACACCAGACAGAGCGGACACCAGACAGAGCGGACACCAGACAGAGCGGCCACCAGACAGCGGACACCAGACAGAGCAGACACCAGACAGAGCAGACACCAGACGGAGCGGACACCAGACGGAGCGGACACCAGACGGAGCGGACACCAGACAGAGCGGACACCAGACAGAGCGGACACCAGACAGAGCGGCCACCAGACAGCGGACACCAGACAGAGCAGACACCAGACGGAGCGGACACCAGACGGAGCGGACACCAGACAGAGCGGCCACCAGACAGAGCGGACACCAGACAGAGCGGCCACCAGACAGCGGACACCAGATAGAGCAGACACCAGACGGAGCGGACACCAGACGGAGCGGACACCAGACGGAGCGGACACCAGACAGAGCAGACACCAGACGGAGCGGACACCAGACGGAGCGGACACCAGACGGAGCGGACACCAGACAGAGCGGCCACCAGACAGAGCGGACACCAGACAGAGCGGCCACCAGACAGCGGACACCAGACAGAGCAGACACCAGACAGAGCGGCCACCAGACAGAGCGGACACCAGACAGAGCGGACACCAGACGGAGCGGACACCAGACAGAGAGGACAGTAGAGTGTGAGGAGAGTTGACAAAGTGACGGCTAGTGAGAGACTCGCTCCTCGCTACTCCCTCCTCCTCCTCCATCCTTCCATCCATTCCTTATCCTTCTCCCCCCCTCTCTCCCCGTCTCCTTCCTCTTCAACTCTAATTATGTCCATCTCACCGGCCGAGGAAGGTTGAAAACCTCTTTTATCATGTATACCACCATGCCTTCATGTATCACACAGTGCCTTCATGTATACCACAGTGCCTTCATGTATCACACAGTGCCTTCATGTATACCACAGTGCCTTCATGTATACCACCGGGCCTTCATGTATCTCACAGGGCCTACATGTATCCCACCGGGCCTACATGTATACCACCATGCCTTCATGTATACCACAGTGCCTTCATGTATCTCACAGTGCCTACATGTATCCCACAGGGCCTACATGTATACCACAGGGCCTACATGTATACCACAGTGCCTACATGTATACCACAGGGCCTACATGTATCCCACAGGGCCTACATGTATACCACAGGGCCTACATGTATACCACAGTGCCTACATGTATCCCACAGTGCCTACATGTATCCCACAGTGCCAACATGTATACCACCGTGCCTACATGTATACCACAGTGCCTACATGTATCCCACAGGGCCTACATGTATACCACAGGGCCTACATGTATACCACAGTGCCTACATGTATCCCACAGTGCCTACATGTATCCCACAGTGCCAACATGTATACCACCGTGCCTACATGTATACCACCGTGCCTACATGTATCCCACAGTGCCTACATGTATCCCACAGTGCCAACATGTATACCACCGTGCCTACATGTATACCACAGTGCCTACATGTATCCCACAGTGCCTACATGTATCCCACAGTGCCTACATGTATACCACAGTGCCAACATGTATACCACAGTGCCAACATGTATACCACAGTGCCTACATGTATACCACCGTGCCTACATGTATCCCACAGTGCCTACATGTATACCACAGTGCCTACATGTATACCACAGTGCCTACATGTATACCACAGTGCCAACATGTATACCACCGCGCCTACATGTATACCACCGTGCCTACATGTATCCCACAGTGCCTACATGTATCCCACAGTGCCAACATGTATCCCACAGTGCCTACATGTATACCACCGTGCCTACATGTATCCCACAGTGCCTACATGTATACCACAGTGCCAACATGTATCTCACAGTGCCTACATGTATACCACAGTGCCAACATGTATACCACCGTGCCTACATGTATACCACAGTGCCTACATGTATACCACAGTGCCTACATGTATACCACAGTGCCTACATGTATACCACAGGGCCTACATGTATACCACAGTGCCTACATGTATACCACAGTGCCTACATGTATACCACAGGGCCTACATGTATACCACAGTGCCTACATGTATCCCACAGTGCCTACATGTATACTACAGTGCCAACATGTATACCACCGTGCCTACATGTATACCACCGTGCCAACATGTATACCACAGTGCCTACATGTATACCACAGTGCCTACATGTATACCACCGTGCCTACATGTATACCACAGGGCCTACATGTATACCACCGTACCTACATGTATCCCACAGTGCCTACATGTATACCACAGTGCCAACATGTATCCCACAGTGCCTACATGTATACCACAGTGCCTACATGTATACCACAGGGCCTACATGTATCCCACAGTGCCTACATGTATACCACAGGGCCTACATGTATCCCACAGTGCCTACATGTATACCACAGGGCCTACATGTATCCCACAGTGCCTACATGTATACCACATGGCCTACATGTGTACCACAGTGTCAACAGATTACTGTGAAGGCGTGGAGAGTCAAAGCTCTCCAGGCACGGTACCAGTGGGTACTCCATGCCCACTGGTACCGTGCTGGGCACGGGTCGGGAGTGGCGGAGGCGCAGTATGGTGGAGGCTGCGGGGCGGTGTGGATTACTGGGAGGCATCACGGATGAATATGTAAAAACAGAGCAACATTGTGGGCGAGAGTAAGGTGAGACTGGCAGGTAATTACTCCGAAGACAGGTGAGGAGTGGTGCTGGCAGGGGGAGGGGAGGGGGGAGGACGAGAGAGGGAGAGAGAGAGAGCGAGAGAGACAGTGTTGTTGTACTCACCTAGTTGTGCTTGCGGGGGTTGAGCTCTGGCTCTTTGGTCCCGCCTCTCAACCGTCAATCAACAGGTGTACAGTTTCCTGAGCCTAATGGGCTCTATCATATCTACATTTGAAACTGTGTATGGAGTCAGCCTCCACCACATCGCTTCCTAATGCATTCCATTTGTCAACCACTCTGACACTAAAAAAGTTCTTTCTAATATCTCTGTGGCTCATTTGGGCACTCAGCTTCCACCTGTGTCCCCTAGTGCGTGTGCCCCTTGTGTTAAACAGCCTGTCTTTATCAACCCTGTCGATTCCCCTGAGAATCTTGAATGTGGTGATCATGTCCCCCCTAACTCTTCTGTCTTCCAACGAAGTGAGGTTTAATTCCTGCAGTCGCTCCTCGTAGCTCATACCTCTCAGCTCGGGTACTAGTCTGGTGGCAAACCTTTGAACCTTTTCAGTTTAGTCTTATGCTTGACTAGATAGGGACTCCATGCTGGAGCCGCATACTCCAGGATTGGTCTGACATATGTGGTATATAATGTTCTGAAAGATTCCTTACACAAGTTTCTAAAGGCCGTTCTTATGTTAGCCAACCTGGCATATGCTGCTGATGTTATCCTCTTGATATGAGCTTCAGGGGACAGGTCTGGCGTGATATCAACCCCCAGGTCTTTCTCTCTCTCTGACTCTTGAAGTATTTCATCTCCCAAATGATACCTTGTATCTGGTCTCCTGCTTCCTACCCCTATCTTCATTACATTACATTTGCTTGGGTTAAACTCTAACAGCCATTTGTTCGACCATTCCTGCAGCTTGTCCAGGTCTTCTTGAAGTCTCAAGCTGTCCTCCTCTGTCTTAATCCTTCTCATGATTTTGGCGTCGTCAGCAAACATTGAGAGGAATGAGTCTATACCCTCTGGGAGATCATTTACGTATATCAGAAACAGGATAGGTCCAAGTACAGAGCCCTGTGGGACTCCACTGGTGACTTCACGCCAGTCTGAGGTCTCACCCCTCACTGTAACTCTCTGTTTCCTATTGCTTAGGTACTCCCTGTGTGTGTGTGTGTGTGTGTGTGTGTGTGTGTGTGTGTGTGTGTGTGTGTGTGTGTGTGTGTGTGTGTGTGTGTGTGTGTGTGTGTGTGTGTGTGTTGATATATGGAAACGCTTACCGGGTAACATTATGGAAGTGGGCCCACTTGACAGTTTTCAGCGTAGGCTACACATGTATACGAATGAGTTCGTGTTGATGGACACGGGAGCTGCCACACCTGGGCCAGGGAGCCTTAACACTTATATTGTAATGCTCACTCGTCCATGGACGAGTTCACACACACCTTCCACCTCTAGTGTGCCCAGTAACTAACAACAAAATCACAGGTGACTGAAGTGTTTTTACCAGTGACAATCAGCAATTATATATATTCTTCTGGTGGTAATGTAGTTAAAGTCAGTGGGAGCTGTTGTAAGTGGAGTTCAGTCAGTGGGAACCGTTGTAAGTGGAGTTCAGTCAGTGGGAACCGTTGTAAGTGGAGTTAAGTCAGTGGGAACCGTTGTAAGTGGAGTTAAGTCAGTGGGAACCGTTGTAAGTGGAGTTAAGTCAGTGGGAACCGTTGTAAGTGGAGTTAAGTCAGTGGGAACCGTTGTAAGTGGAGTTCAGTCAGTGGGAACCGTTGTAAGTGGATTTCAGTCAGTGGGAACCGTTGTAAGTGGAGTGCCAATGACCTCTGATGTTTACCGTATATTTAACGATTTAGATTTAGACTAAGAGGAGAAAATATTTACAAATTACAAACTTGCTCCACCACCACCACCACTCATTTCTGAGTCACTGTTTCATGAGCAAGTGATGGGGACTCACTATACTCACCATCACTACTCATTGATCATCATCGTACACCATCACACACAACATTCATCAACAACACACACCAATATCATCATCATCACACAACTGGCAACAAACTAATATCACCGATGGTCTCCAATTTACATTTGAACAGCCTAAAGCACCGATATTTAATATATATTTAATTTAGAACAATCGTCCATCTGGGCAAATCACCCCCAGGAAGCAGCCCGTGACAGCTGACTAACACCCAGGTTTCTCCAATGCCCAATGTTTCTCGCCGGCGCCTGGGATCGAACCCAGGACCTCAAGATCACAAGTCCAGCGTGCTGTCCGCTCGGCCGACCAGCTCCCCTGTATAAGGTCCTGTATAAGGTTACTAATATTTAAGCATCAGTTTACAGCTAAAATAATTTCTATGTGTTTCATTTACTGTGTTGGAATACGGGCCTCGGGCCGTTGATCCCGGAACCTCTACAAGACAGCCTCTATATTGGGTTCCAGCTCCTGGGCTCTGCTTTCACTGACTGTTGTATTAAAAAAAAGCTTGGAAAGTAAGCTGTGGTCGTGCAGCCCGTCCTCTCCAGCTGTTACAGCGGACAGAAAATGATGTACCAAACTACCTATATCTAACGTAGCCAACCGTTGGGCCCAAGTATAGAAAACGTGAATGTTTACGAGCCGCTGTGATTGATAGTCCATCATATTTTGTCTGATGGGGATTTTGACGCCAAAACATGATGTATTATTCGACAGAGACAGTCCTGTATAACCCACCACAGAGTCCTGTATAACCCACCACAGTCCCGTATAACCCACCACAGTCCTGTATTACCCACCACAGTCCCGTATAACCCACCACAGTCCTGTATAACCCACCACAGTCCCGTATAACCCACCACAGTCCTGTATAACCCACCACAGTCCCGTATAACCCACCACAGTCCCGTATAACCCACCACAGTCCTGTATAACCCATCACAGTCCTGTATAACCCACCACAGTCCTGTATAACCCATCACAGTCCTGTATAACCCACCACAGTCCCGTATGACCCACCACAGTTCCGTATAACCCACCACAGTCCCGTATAACCCACCACAGTCCCGTATAACCCACCACAGTCCCGTATAACCCACCACAGTCCTGTATAACCCACCACAGTCCTGTATAACCCACCACAGTCCCGTATAACCCACCACAGTCCTGTATAACCCACCACAGTCCTGTATAACCCACCACAGTCCCGTATAACCCACCACAGTCCTGTATAACCCACCACAGTCCTGTATAACCCACCACAGTCCTGTATAACCCACCACAGTCCCGTATAACCCACCACAGTCCCGTATAACCCACCACAGTCCTGTATAACCCACCACAGTCCTGTATAACCCACCACAGTCCTGTATAACCCACCACAGTCCCGTATAACCCACCACAGTCCCGTATAACCCACCACAGTCCTGTATAACCCACCACAGTCCTGTATAACCCACCACAGTCCTGTATAACCCACCACAGTCCCGTATAACCCACCCCCAGCAGTCACAGTGACGGTGTGGGGCTCCACCTGGCCACAGTGACGGTGTGGGGCTCCACCTGGTCACAGTGACGGTGTGGGGCTCCACCTGGTCACAGTGACGGTGTGGGGCTCCACCTGGTCACAGTGACGGTGTGGGGCTCCACCTGGCCACAGTGACGGTGTGGGGCTCCACCTGGCCACAGTGACGGTGTGGGGGCTCCACCTGGTCACAGTGACGGTGTGGGGCTCCACCTGGTCACAGTGACGGTGTGGGGCTCCACCTGGCCACAGTGACGGTGTGGGGCTCCACCTGGCCACAGTGACGGTGTGGGGCTCCACCTGGCCACAGTGACGGTGTGGGGCTCCACCTGGCCACAGTGACGGTGTGGGGCTCCACCTGGCCACAGTGACGGTGTGGGGCTCCACCTGGTCACAGTGACGGTGTGGGGCTCCACCTGGTCACAGTGACGGTGTGGGGCTCCACCTGGCCACAGTGACGGTGTGGGGCTCCACCTGGCCACAGTGACGGTGTGGGGCTCCACCTGGTCACAGTGACGGTGTGGGGCTCCACCTGGCCACAGTGACGGTGTGGGGCTCCACCTGGCCACAGTGACGGTGTGGGGCTCCACCTGGCCACAGTGACGGTGTGGGGCTCCACCTGGTCACAGTGACGGTGTGGGGCTCCACCTGGCCACAGTGACGGTGTGGGGCTCCACCTGGCCACAGTGACGGTGTGGGGCTCCACCTGGCCACAGTGACGGTGTGGGGCTCCACCTGGCCACAGTGACGGTGTGGGGCTCCACCTGGCCACAGTGACGGTGTGGGGCTCCACCTGGCCACAGTGACGGTGTGGGGCTCCTCCCACCACAGAAAAAGTGTCACTCGCCTGGCTCCATCCACCAGAACATCACTTTTCTCTACTGCCTCACAGTGAGGTTGTAGAGGAAACTGATGTTTCTACATTCTACGCCTTCCTATATCACTTAGAAAAGGGTAGATAAGAGTGGATATGTGTAGATGGGGTCAAAAAAATGTTAAGAAGGAGGACATTAAGAGGTTCCAGCAATTGGTAAATGCNGAGTCATGTCCAGGTGTGTGGTGGTCTTGTCCAGGTGTGTGGTGGTCTTGTACAGGTGTGTGGTGGTCTTGTACAGGTGTGTGATGGTCTTGTACAGGTGTGTGGTGGTCTTGTCCAGGTGAGTGGGAGTCTTGTCCAGGTGTGTGGGAGTCTTGTCCAGGTGTGTGGGAGTCTTGTCCAGGTGTGTGGTGGGAGTCTTGTCCAGGTGTGTGGTGGGAGTCTTGTCCAGGTGTGTGGTGGGAGTCTTGTCCAGGTGTGTGGTGGGAGTCTTGTCCAGGTGTGTGGTGGGAGTCTTGTCCAGGTGTGTGGTGGGAGTCTTGTCCAGGTGTGTGGTGGGAGTCTTGTCCAGGTGTGTGGTGGGAGTCTTGTCCAGGTGTGTGGTGGGAGTCTTGTCCAGGTGTGTGGTGGGAGTCTTGTCCAGGTGTGTGGTGGGAGTCTTGTAAAGGTGTGTGGTGGGAGTCTTGTCCAGGTGTGCGGGAGTCTTGTCCAGGTGTGCGGGAGTCTTGTCCAGGTGTGTGGGAGTCTTGTCCAGGTGTGTGGGAGTCTTGTCCAGGTGTGTGGGAGTCTTGTCCAGGTGTGTGGGAGTCTCGTGTAGAGGAGGGCGTGGGAAAATTGTCAAAGGTAATGTTTTGAAATATTTAACTGTATTGTGCGGGTAGAGTGAGACAGAGGGAGAGGAGGGATGCTGGGGAACTGGGAGAGGAAGAGGGATGCTGGGGGACTGGGAGAGGAAGAGGGATGCTGGGGAACTGGGAGAGGAAGAGGGATGCTGGGGAACTGGGAGAGGAAGAGGGATGCTGGGGGACTGGGAGAGGAAGAGGGATGCTGGGGAACTGGGAGAGGAAGAGGGATGCTGGGGGACTGGGAGAGGAAGAGGGATGCTGGGGAACTGGGAGAGGAAGAGGGATGCTGGGGGACTGGGAGAGGAAGAGGGATGCTGGGGGACTGGGAGAGGAAGAGGGATGCTGGGGGACTGGGAGAGGAAGAGGGATGCTGGGGAACTGGGAGAGGAAGAGGGATGCTGGGGGACTGGGAGAGGAAGAGGGATGCTGGGGGACTGGAAGAGGGATGCTGGAGGACTGGGAGAGGGATGCTGGGGGACTGGGAGAGGGATGCTGGGGGACTGGGAGAGGGATGCTGGGGGACTGGGAGAGGGATGCTGGAGGACTGGGAGAGGGATGCTGGGGACTGGGAGAGGGATGCTGGGGGACTGGGAGAGGGATGCTGGGGGACTGGGAGAGGGATGCTGGAGGACTGGGAGAGGGATGCTGGGGGACTGGAAGAGGGATGCTGGGGACTGGGAGAGGGATGCTGGGGGACTGGGAGAGGGATGCTGGGGACTGGGAGAGGGATGCTGGGGGACTGGGAGAGGGATGCTGGGGGACTGGGAGAGGGATGCTGGAGGACTGGGAGAGGGATGCTGGGGGACTGGGAGAGGGATGCTGGGGGACTGGGAGAGGGATGCTGGGGGACTGGGAGAGGGATGCTGGGGGACTGGGAGAGGGATGCTGGAGGACTGGAAGAGGGATGCTGGAGGACTGGGAGAGGGATGCTGGGGGACTGGAAGAGGGATGCTGGGGGACTGGGAGAGGGATGCTGGGGGACTGGGAGAGGGATGCTGGGGGACTGGGAGAGGGATGCTGGGGGACTGGAAGAGGGATGCTGGGGGACTGGAAGAGGGATGCTGGGGGACTGGGAGAGGGATGCTGGAGGACTGGGAGAGGGATGCTGGGGGACTGGGAGAGGGATGCTGGGGGACTGGGAGAGGGATGCTGGGGGACTGGGAGAGGGATGCTGGGGGACTGGGAGAGGGATGCTGGGGGACTGGGAGAGGGATGCTGGGGGACTGGGAGAGGGATGCTGGGGGACTGGGAGAGGGATGCTGGGGGACTGGGAGAGGGATGCTGGGGGACTGGGAGAGGGATGCTGGGGGACTGGGAGAGGGATGCTGGGGGACTGGAAGAGGGATGCTGGGGGACTGGAGAGGGATGCTGGGGGACTGGGAGAGGGATGCTGGGGGACTGGGAGAGGGATGCTGGGGGACTAAGAGAGGGATGCTGGGGGACTAAGAGAGGGATGCTGGGGACTAAGAGAGGGATGCTGGGGGACTGGGAGAGGGATGCTGGGGGACTAAGAGAGGGATGCTGGGGACTAAGAGAGGGATGCTGGGGGACTAAGAGAGGGATGCTGGGGGACTGGGAGAGGGATGCTGGGGGACTGGGAGAGGGATGCTGGGGATGAGTGGGCAGAGAGAACACTGGGAACAGTAAAGATGAACAATGAGCAGGAAGAAGCTAAGTCCCGGAGGAGATGAAAGATTAATGTAGAGATGGAGAGGACGAGGACACCAGACGGAGCGGACACCAGACAGAGCGGACACCAGACAGAGCGGACACCAGACGGAGCGGACACCAGACAGAGCGGACACCAGACAGAGCGGACACCAGACGGAGCGGACACCAGACAGAGCGGACACCAGACAGAGCAGACACCAGACAGAGCGGACACCAGACAGAGCGGACACCAGACGGAGCGGACACCAGACAGAGCGGACACCAGACAGAGCGGACACCAGACAGAGCGGACACCAGACGGAGCGGACACCAGACGGAGCGGACACCAGACAGAGCGGACACCAGACAGAGCGGACACCAGACGGAGCGGACACCAGACGGAGCGGACACCAGACGGAGCGGACACCAGACGGAGCGGACACCAGACAGAGCGGACACCAGACAGAGCGGACACCAGACAGAGCGGACACCAGACAGAGCGGACACCAGACAGAGCGGACACCAGACGGAGCGGACACCAGACAGAGCAGACACCAGACAGAGCGGACACCAGACAGAGCGG
>WNGS01157762.1:24508-38622 GCA_020271785.1 Procambarus virginalis
TCTGTGTATCACCTAGTTGTACTCACCTAGTTGTGCTTGCGGGGGTTGAGCTCTGGCTCTTTGGTCCCGCCTCAACCGTCAATCAACAGGTGTACAGTTTCCTGAGCCTATGGGCTCATCATATCTACACTTGAAACTGTGTATGGAGTCAGCCTCCACCACATCGCTTCCTAATGCATTCCATTTGTCAACCACTCTGACACTAAAAAAGTTCTTTCTAATATCTCTGTGGCTCATTTGGGCACTCAGTTCCACCTGTGTCCCCTAGTGCGTGTGCCCTTGTGTTAAACAGCCTGTCTTTATCAACCCTGTCGATTCCCCTGAGAATCTTGAATGTGGTGATCATGTCCCCCCAACTCTTCTGTCTTCCAACGAAGTGAGGTTTAATTCCTGCAGTCGCTCCTCGTAGCTCATACCTCTCAGCTCGGGTACTAGTCTGGTGGCAAACCTTTGAACCTTTTCCAGTTTAGTCTTATGCTTGACTAGATAGGGACTCCATGCTGGAGCCGCATACTCCAGGATTGGTCTGACATATGTGGTATATAATGTTCTGAAAGATTCCTTACACAAGTTTCTAAAGGCCGTTCTTATGTTAGCCAACCTGGCATATGCTGCTGATGTTATCCTCTTGATGTGAGCTTCAGGGGACAGGTCTGGCGTGATATCAACCCCAGGTCTTTCTCTCTCTCTGACTCTTGAAGTATTTCATCTCCCAAATGATACCTTGTATCTGGTCTCCTGCTTCCTACACCTATCTTCATTACATTACATTTGCTTGGGTTATACTCTAACAGCCATTTTTCGACCATTCCTGCAGCTTGTCCAGGTCTTCTTGAAGTCTCAAGCTGTCCTCCTCTGTCTTAATCCTTCTCATAATTTTGGCGTCGTCAGCAAACAATGAGAGGAATGAGTCTATACCCTCTGGAAGATCATTTACGTATATCAGAAACAGGGTAGGTCCAAGTACAGAGCCATGTGGGACTCCACTGGTGACTTCACGCCAGTCTGAGGTCTCACTGTGTGTGTATAGAAATGTGTATGTTCAACCTGTTCTGTCTCAAAGAACGTCGCTTTTCGCTCGTAGGCGTTACATAAGGTAAAAAATCGTCGTACTAATAAATGGAAGCGCCTGACGAAAGTGACGTACTGTCCAGTTTTTCGTTTTGGATCCTCTGGCAGGTTAGGGGAGACCACTTTAAATTGACCGTTTTCTGTTTTGGGTCCTCTGGTAGGTTAGGAGAGACTACTTTAAATTGTCCGTTTTCTGTTTGGGGTCCTCTGGTAGGTTAGGAGAGACTACTTTAAATTATCCGTTTTCTGTTTGGGGTCCTCTGGTAGGTTAGGAGAGACTACTTTAAATTTACCGTTTTCTGTTTGGGGTCCTCAGGTAGGTTAGGGAAGACCACTTTAAACTGACCGTTTTCTTGACGTTGGGGGGACCTTAGGAGGACGGAGTGTTGTGCTAGTGAGCATTCTCACTAGCGCTTTGATGGTCCTCCATTGGCGAGAATTATGCTGACGGTATTGTATGTGTAATAAAATATTACAAATTAGCACTCGAATTTTTTTCTGATGCGCTAAAGTACAATAAGTCTATAGTTTGTTACATTTGCTCTGCTGTCCTCTTTATGGAGTGGTAGTATTTTAACTTTCTTTTCTTAGTGTCTCAGGAATGTCTAATACATGATAGGAGTTAGCATTGCTTGTGGGTTACGCCTATTTGGGACATTTTATTGGTTCTGTGGTTTGTTGTCTATACTTAAAGGAGGAGCGCTGTTTTCTATTTAATCTGCATCGTTTTCCTCAGTACACACAGAAATGCTCTCGGACGTAGGTTCGAACCCTCGTCACGGCTCTTGGGGATTTGTTTTCCTCAGTATTTTGTGACTTTGAACATCCTTATTTTGCCGCAGTCCCTCAAGGTGTTCTTCAAAGTATATTTAAAGAAGGTTACGCAATATTAGTTCTCAGTTAATAAATTATTAACATTTGATTTGCCTGATTCGCGCTAACGAGAGTTTGTACCTTTTACAGCAAATCTGCTGTCATTCTTGACTGAACCTCAATCAGATTATGCTCTCAGTGTCGTGAATATATATGTTTCTTATAAGTTCGTCTTGCCTTTCCAGTGGAGACTTTCGGGGTCGTGGAGAGGGGGAGGGGAGGCCTGCTGCATGGGAGACAGCTTCTCCCCCGTATCAACCTACCCAGGCTTTGCGCCCTGGAGAGGTCACTCAGACCGATAACCAGAGCGCAACTCCATAGTCTCCTGAGACTGATGGATGCCTACTACTATAGGTTCGTCATTGGGGACCAACCCACACACCACAAGATGAGGAGACCACCACGTTTCGGTCCATCCTGGACCATTATCACAATCGACTTGGTAATGTTCCAGGACGGACCGAAACGTTGTCATCTGCTCACCTTGTGGTGTGTGGTCTGCTCATCACATCTTCAGCCACGTTATTGTGACTCATCGCCTGCGTTAGGTTCGTCGATGTTTTGTTAATTAATGTCTAGAGAGTCAATTTTTGTTTCTGGTTGGTTCTGCTGTTGTCTGGTTTATATATCAACGCTGGTCTATTTTTCTGAAATTAATATATCTCATCTGTATGATTGTAATTGTTGCCAAAATGGATTTCAAAAGTTTTTACACGGTGTGATTTGTTTAGTTCTTAGGATGGGAAATTCTGCCTAATGTTATACACATTCCCTTATTTAGTAAACTATCGCTCCAGGAGTGTCCTTGGTGGAGTATGTCCTTGGTGGAGTATGTCCTTGGTGGAGTATGTCCTTGGTGGAGTATGTCCTTGGTGGAGTATGTCCTTGGTGGAGTATGTCCTAAAAAATGAGCTTCCTGGTGTGATAATTGAGTATATGATTGATATATGCTTTTATTTTCAGATAAATTTATGATATATATATTTTTAATTTTCTTCATTGACGACAATATGTTAAAGTTAATTGAATATAATATTTCCGGCCTTGATTACATCTCAGGACACGTTTGCAAATCTGAATATTTGATATCATATGTCGCACCTTGTTCGGATCCATATCAGTGTGTTTCAAGTATATTTCTGGTCTGTATTCAATAGCCAAGAGAGGCAGGCGCATCTTGCAGACATGGAAGAAGTCTCTAGATACATGAGTTAGTCATTACAGTAAGTACGGTAGTCAGTATAACGAGGGAGTCAGCGGAGTAATATGCTTTGTCTCTCTCCTGCAGGAGGATGTGGGACTTCGTCAGGAGGGCTGCTGGGGGTTCATGGAGGCTCAGCAACAGACTACACCGCGGCGAACAACGGTCTCTCGACGACGTCTGGCCACCACCACCACCACGGCGAGGCGTCGTGGTCCCCCGCCCTCCACCCCAAGACCAGCGAGGCCTGGGGCGCCCACCACCACGCCCACCACATCCCCTATGACAACTACAGGTCTGTTATAGCTCACTCAACTCCCGCTATATGTGTGTGTGTAACGTATCGTTTTCACTGTAAACGGTTAGCTATAACGACCATCTATCCTGGTGTTTCTATTCTTTACGGATAATTGTAGTTTCGTTCATAAGACGGATGTTTACCCAGTGGGTATAAAATCCAAGGGTGGCGTTGGTTCTGTATTGATTTATAATTATCAGCGTTAATTCTAAGTTGATGACGTTGGTTCGACCATGAATTGGCGTTGCTCTTGGATATTTAATGGATATCTTAGATATCCATTAAAACTTACCTAACACAACACATCACATTCTAACGATTTCACACAGAACCTAACAACACCTAAACCTAATTTAACTCAATCTACTTTAGGATAGCAACCTAATCCAGTATAACAAAGATATAATATATGTATATATATATATATATATATATATATATATATATATATATATATATATATATATATATATATATATATATATATATATATATATATATATATATATATGTCGTACCTAGTAGCCAGAACGCACTTCTCAGCCTACTATGCAAGGCCCGATTTGCCTAATAAGCCAAGTTTTCCTGAATTAATATATTTTCTCTAATTTTTTTCTTATGAAATGATAAAGCTACCCATTTCATTATGTATGAGGTCAATTTTTTTTATTGGAGTTAAAATTAACGTAGATATATGACCGAACCTAACCAACCCTGCCTAACCTAACCTAACCTATCTTTATAGGTTAGGTTAGGTTAGGTAGCCGAAAAAGTTACGTTAGGTTAGGTTAGGTAGGTTAGGTAGTCGAAAAACAATTAATTCATGAAACTTGGCTTATTAGGCAAATCAGGCCTTGCATAGTAGGCTGAGACGTGCGTTCTGGCTACTAGGTACGACATATATATATATATATATATATATATATATATATATATATATATATATATGTCGTACCTAGTAGCCAGAACGCACTTTTCAGCCTACTATGCAAGGCCCGATTTGCCTAATAAGCCAAGTTTTCATGAATTAATTGTTTTTCGACTACCTAACCTACCTAACCTAACCTAACCTAACTTTTTCGGCTACCTAACCTAACCTACCCCATAAAGATAGGTTAGGTTAGGTTAGGTAGGGTTGGTTAGGTTCGGTCATATATCTACGTTAATTTTAACTCCAATAACAAAAAATTTACCTCCTACATAATGAAATGTGTAGCTTTATCATTTCATAAGAAAAAAATTAGTGAAAATATATTAATTCATGAAAACTTGGCTTATTAGGCAAATCGGGCCTTGCATAGTAGGCTGAGAAGTGCGTTCTGGCTACTAGGTACGACATACATATATATATATATATATGTCGTACATATATATATGTGTCATATATATATAATATATATATATATATATATAATATATATTAATATATATATATATATATATATATATATATATATGTCGTACCTAGTAGCCAGAATGCACTTCTCAGCCTACTATGCAAGGCCCGATTTGCCTAATAGGCCAAGTTTTCATGAATTAATTGTTTTTCGACTACCTAACCTACCTAACCTAACCTAACCTAACTTTTCGGCTACCTAACCTAACCTAACCTATAAAGATAGGTTAGGTTAGGTTAGGTAGGGTTGGTTAGGTTCGGTCATATATCAACGTTAATTTTAACTCCAATAAAAACAAACTGACCTTATACATAAGGAAATGGGTAGCTTTATCATTTCATAAGAAAAAAATTAGAGAAAATATATTAATTCATGAAAACTTGGCTTATTAGGCAAATCTGGCCTTGCATAGTAGGCCAAAAAGTGAGTTCTGGCTACTAGGTACGACATATTATATTATATATATGTATATATATATATATATATATATATATATATATATATATATATATATATTATGCTGATACCACAGCTTCTCCTACTACTTCTCCTCCTAATATATGCTTCTCCTACCACATATGCTGATATGTGGTAGGAGAAAAAATATCAAAGTGTTCAGTGAGGATCCACAAGGTCTTCTCTGAGTACTCTTTATTTCTTCTCCGAGGCTATGGGTCCCTACACTTGCACCAGAGGTGGTACCCCTTCTAGGTTAAAAATATATATTATATATATATATATATATATATATATATATATAAATATATATATATATATATATATATATACATACATATATATATATATATATATATATATATATATATATATTATATATATATATATATATATATATATGTATATATATGCGGAAAAACCACAAAGAATTGGAGAAAGGGGGGTGAACGTTTCGGCTTGTTAAGGCTGGTGTTGACAACGGCCTTAACAAGCCGAAACGTTCACCCCCCTTTCTCCAATTCTTTGTGGTTTTTCCGCATACAAATGATCAGTGTTTAGTGATCGTCAATTGCATATATATATATATATATATATATATATATATATATATATATATATATATATATATATATATATATATATATATATATATATTGTCCTTGGTGGACAATAATTAGATAATAATTAAGCTTAAATAATTAGAAAAAAGCTTAGGACAAAACGTCTGTGTAGGATTTGACCAAACGGCTGTCGACCCATGAGTGTGTGCTTCAAGCTTCCGTGGTATCATGTTATGAAACTCCCAGGGAGTATTTGAAAGAGTGATCAAGAGTCAGGTCATGGAAACCAATGACCTCCATAATTCAGGCCAATATGAATTTAGTGCAGGAAGATCATGCCTCTCACAGCTACTTGACCATTATGACAAAATCACCGAGGCATTAAAAGAAAAACAGAATGCAGATGTTGTATACACAGAATTTGCAAAGGCATTCGACAAATGTGACCATGGAGTGATTGCACACAAATGAGATCAATGGGTATAACTGGTAAAGTGGACGCTGGATATTCAATTTCCTGTCGAACAGAGCACAAAGAGTAACAGTCAATCAAGTAAAATCGAGTCGGAGCGGAGCTCAAAGCTCTGTACCTCAAGGTACAGTCTTTGCACCACTGCTGTTCCTTATTCTCATATCTGACATAGACAAAAATACAAGTTATAGCTTCGTGTCATCCGTTGCAGATGATACAAAAATCACCATAAAAATTATCTCTGCTGAAGACATTGAAAAACTACAAACAGACATTAACAAAGTTTTTAATTGGGCAGCAGAAAATAACATGATGTTTAACGGTAATAAATTCCAGGTACTAAGATACAGCAAAAATGAGGATCTGAAAACATAATACAAGATACAAAACACAATCGAATCTGCCCATAATAGGAAAACAGCATGTCAAGGATTTATGATGTCCGACGACCTAACGTTTAGGGAGCATAACCAAGCAAGTATTGCGTCAGCCAGAAAAATTATAGGATGGATTACGAGAACCTTCAAGTTCAGAGAACCCATCACAATGGTTGTACTCTTCAAATCACTTGTGTTGTCCCGTCTTGAGTACTGCTCAGTGCTCACTTCCCCGTTCAGAGCATGAGAGATTGCTGAAATAGAGGGAATACAGAGAACATATACGGCACGCATAGACGAGATAAAGAACCTAAATTAATGGGATCGCCTCAAAGCTCTCCAGATGTACTCACTAGAAAGGAGACGAGAGAGATACCAAATAATATACACATGGAAAATACTGGAGGGACAGGTCGCAAATCTGCACAGTAAAATAACAACGTACTGGAGTGAACGATATGGAAGAAAATGCAGAATAGAACCAGTGAAGAGTAGAGGTGCCATAGGCACAATCAGAGAACACTGTATAAACATCAGAGGTCCGCGGTTGTTCAATGTCCTACCAGCGAGCACCAGAAATATTGCCGGAAGAACCTTGGATATCTTCAAGAGAAAACTAGATTGTTTTTTTCAAGGAGTGCCGGACCAACCTGGCTGTGATGGTATGTGGGCCTGCGGGCCGCTCCAAGAAAAAGCCTAGTGGACCAAACTCTCACAAGTCAAGTCTGGCCTCTGGCCGGGCTTGGGGAGTAAAAGAACTGCCAGAACCCCATCAACCAGGTATCAAGCAAGCAGGGGCCAGATTCAGGAAGCGGTTATGCAAGCACTTACGAACGTGTACGGCTTCCCGGTTTGGTGCCTTCTTTTGGTAATTACTTTCTTACGAACGTGTACATCTTTCCGCAATCTTTGACGGCTTTGGTTACATTTATTAAACAGTTTACAAGCATGAAAACGTCCCAATCAACTGTTATTGTTATAAACAGCCTCCTGGTGCTTCGGAGCTCATTAACTGTTTAATAATTGTAAACAAAGCCGCCAAAGATTGAGAAAAGATGTACAAGTTCGTAAGTGCTTGCGTAACTACTTCGTGAATCTGGCCCCCAGGTCTTCTCTTTACTGTTAAACTGGAGAATCAGTCATTGAGAAACTGTTCAAGTACGTTTGAGACAATAAAATAGATTTCAAAGGGATAGAGTAGCTTAGGCTATTTCAACCCTCTTATGTTAAGGAGAATACGACAGCCAGCGTGGTGAGCAACAAGTAGTAAGTGGAATTAGAATACTATGAAGTTTATTATAAGATTATTATTATTATTATTATTATTATTATTATTATTATTATTATTATTATTATTATTATTATTATTATTATTATTATTACCTTCAGGTATTAACTTTAAAAGGGTGCTGTAAATACAACCCATCCTCCTGAAATGATAGTACTTACAGTACTTACAGTAACTATAATATAACTAATTACATATTGGTCGAGAGTACCAATATGTAGTGACGGACTACCAATAATTAAGTTTTGGACTTTTAATTTTATAGTCCGGAAGAAATTAAATTAAAAATTAAACCTAAATTTTCCTAGGCCTAGTATGGAGCACATATGCACTATATTTGGAGAGGTTAGGTTAGGCCTTATGTTTATTTTGCTCTAAAAAAGAAGTTTCCTTTGTCCCAATTTAATCATTCAAATCCAACTTCTCGGTGGTCTTTCCACCACATTCTATCAGTTTAGGAGAATGGGTTGTGTAAATGTGTGCTGTTATCTTCTTAAATACGGTAGGTGTGATTCCTTCATAACCAGAGGTACACCATAGGCCATCAGTTCACCCAAGGTGTGCTAGGATGTTATGTCACTAGGATATATACGCCAGGATATGATATCCAGGATACCCTAGGTATCCCTCGGAGACTCTACCACCATTATAACACTTAGGAATCTACATGCAGGCGATGAGTCACAATAACGTGGCTAAAGTATGTTGACCAGACCACACGCTAGAAGGTGAAGGGACGACGACTACCGTACTTAGGAATCTAAGTACGGTAGTGTTTGCGGACACAACAGGAAATAAGATCTCTAGAGCTCTGAGGGAGATCGTCTTCCCTAGACAGTTGAAACACCCTAGCAAGGTCTAAGACGCTCTCCCAACCGTTGACTTGGCCCGACCACATATCGTCCTAGGGCCAGGCTCGTTAAAGCTGCGGCCCTCCCCTAAGATTCAGGAATCAATTTTAACGTAGGGTGTATTAAAACAAAATATTAAAGGCTTACTCTCATATACAAATTAATGCTATCGTTCAGTGTCTCCGAATTAGCTATCTGTTTTTTATGAAATCGAACGAGTTTTTTAAAAACTCATGTTTATTGATGTTTAATTAACATGTGTTATAAATTTATAACCGTAGGGTTATAAATCATAGGGTTCTGATATAATGCGATATTGCGACATCACATTATATCGCGATATGCGATATTGTGATTAAGACAAGCCTGGCCCCGGGCCGGGCTTGGGGAGTAGAACAACTCCCACAACCCCATACGGGAACAATGAAATCAGAGAAAGATTTACAAGGAAATTTCACATAATCAGTCTTGTAGACAAACGGATTCGTGATCTTGTGAACAAATTGAAAGGAACTTGCTTCCCTAATCACCATGCTTGTTTCATCCTGGAACAGGCCGTTCTGTCCTGTCAAGTTCAAGTTCAAGTATGTTTATTGAGACAAGAAAGAAATACATCTAAAAGGGATAGAGTAGCTTCGGCTATTTCTACCCCCCCCCTACACTTTCCTGTCACGTTCTGTCCACGGGGGTCCATCTCCCCCCCGTCGTTGTTTAAGGATCCAGTTATTTTCCACAATGTATTCACAAGGTCACGAATCGCTTGGTCTGTGGGACTGATTTTGTGAAATTACGAACGAAAATTACGAAATTACGAACTGAAATCATTATCTAGCAATTATTTGATACGGGAAGTCACAACATAGGTGCGTTTTTGTGCATTCATTATTTATTATGTATTGTTAATTATAATATATAAATTATAATATTCGTTTTTCAGTATCCATTGCAGTATTTTTTTAATTTAATGAGATTTTTTTTTGTGTGTGTATATTATTTTTGTTATAACACATATTAAACATAGACATCAACAAAGATGAGTTTTGATAAAGTTCGTCAGATTTCATTGAAATAGGTAGCTTATTCAGGGACACCCTGTATAAGACAGTTCTAGGTATAGGTAGGCTAAGGTTAAGTTAGGTTAGGTTAGATTAGGCTAGGCTAAGGTTAGGCTAGGTTGGGTTAAGTTAGGTTCTGTTGGTGATTCTAAATTTGTTTTTGAAGTACGTGGATGAATCATGTACAGAGTTGCGATTCGAACAGAGGTCGTCAGTGAAGCACTGTTCGAGAAATGTTTGAACGTCCTTCACTTGAGTCGTGTGTAAACCGTTTATCTTCCATAAATAGCAGGTTTGGCGGGTGATTTAACGCGCATTTGGCCTTGTTGATGAGGACAGACTGCCAGCCGAGACGTTATCTTTGGTACCAATTCAATACAAATTATCACTAACAGAACCTAAATACCTAAGTGTTACATCGGTCTTTCCACAATGTTTAATCTGTCATTCCACAGTGTTGAATCTGTCATTCCACAATGTTTAATCTGTCATTCCACAGTGTTGAATCTGTCATTCCACAGTGTTGAATCTGTCATTCCACAGTGTTGAATCTGTCATTCCACAGTGTTGAATCTGTCATTCCACAGTGTTGAATCTGTCATTCCACAGTATTGAATCTGTCATTCCACAGTGTTTAATCTGTCATTCCACAGTGTTGAATCTGTCATTCCACAGTGTTGAATATGTCATTCCACAGTGTTTAATCTGTCATTCCACAGTGTTGAATCTGTCATTCCACAGTGTTGAATCTGTCATTCCACAGTATTGAATCGTGTCATTCCACAATGTTGAATCTGTCATTCCACAGTGTTTAATCTGTCATTCCACAGTGTTGAATCTGTCATTCCACAGTGTTGAGTCTGTTATTTCACAGTGCTGAATCTGTCATTCCACAGTGTTGTATCTGTCATTCCAGTGTTGACTGTTATTCCACAGTGCTAAATCTGCCATTCCACAGTTCTGAATAAAAAAAACTTGTATATTGTTAATGTCAGTTGTATTACTGGTGTATTACTGTACACATTTGAGTGGAATATTACGAAATAATAGACTTTCCTCCGCCACTGACTGATATGTTAATGTATTGCAGCACGATGATGAGCGGCGGAGACATGTTGATGAGCAGCCAACACTTCCCTGTGGAGACCATGAAGACAGCAGCCGCTGCCTTCCATTACCCGACGCAGTATACCGCAGCCGCAGCCAATTTCAACCAGCAGCTGCGGCACCACAAAGGAGCGCCACTGCCGCTCTTCTAGCTGTCGTTTAACCGCCGGCACCGCAAAAGGGGGCATAACCCCTCCCCCATTGTACACATTTTGTCAAGCAAATGTTATATTGTTCTCGTGTTCATCCAGACCTCTATGATACTGCGTGGAGTCTCCTACACTTACAAACAATCGTCTATCAATAGATCTCGGTGATGTGTGCGTGAATATCTCTCATTTAACTTTAAACATTTGCGTGAAATGAACCCCCTCAAAATAATTAACCCGATGGAAAATATGAATCTTCGTAGAGGAATCTTGACCCCTTCACAATCTCTGGTGTTTATTCTGAAAGACGTTCCTATTTCCTTCATTGGCTGTAAAAGTGTCATAACCAGGCTGATTTTATACTATAAAACGCCATACAAGTTATATGTGGTGACTATTGGAGCATTGTTAGATCTTACACATGACTGCTAAATGCCTGAGAGTATTCATGGATAGTTGACTCCTCTGATTCTTCATATAATGAGATGGTTTTTGTATATTTTTATTAACATAGGTACATTTCGCATTTGTATGCACCAAATCTAAAATATTGTTCGTGTGTGTAATTTGCGTCAAGAGATAGTTGTGTGTTACTAAAACTCCTATCTCGCAAGACTTTCATACAAGAAGTTGTGTTAAGTAGTAGTCTGTATAGGCAAATTTGGTTGACTTATGAGGCTATCCTCAAGAACTCTGGAGAAGATAAAGTAATTACAAAGCTCCAGTTCTCTGATAACGGCAGGTCTGCAGCGTCTAGGGACTGGATCATTCAATAATATACTGTGAGAGATCATGACCCAGTTCCTACTCACACAATGTACACAGCAAGTGCTCAAGATTGGAAGATTGAAGATGTTAATAAAAATAGCCTAATCTACGGGATTCGCTAACTCGTATTAAAAAAAATACAAGAGAATAATGATCATTTAAAACTCAAAGAAACAAATTAAACTACATAGATGCTTTTTCATGACGGCAGAATAACCCAAACGGTGTTGTGTATTTTTAGCGCAGGATATCGCTTCAAAAGTAACAATGTCCTAATACTCAATAAATAAATCAGTTTACAAGAGCATGTCCATATCATCCAACATTTATAAGATTGAATGCCCGGAAATGTCGATATATCCCGTTAAGTCCACGACGTCCCAGAAGCATCATGTCTCATTTACAAAATAATGCTAGATAAATTATTTTTCAACCCATTAACCCCACTGAAATGTGTATATTATAATGATGTATATTATAATGACCTAGAAACCTATTTATGGATTATGCATTGATTCCATGTATCCTTAAATATCTCTTTCGCGCTTGTGTGTGTGTGCTTCCAAAATTTGTGAGTTCGTTTGCAGGAAAACGTGCCTGGAAGCCTTTGTGCCTTTGGAAGCCTTTGAAAGGCTCTTGACGGGGGGGGGGGGGGGGGGCTAAAATCATCGCGGGGCGAGTCCCGTTTTTTTTATATAATATAAATATATATATACTTTTGTAAACAATATTGCGTATTTTGTCAGCTACTAGATAAATGTATAGCCAGTAGTTAAGAAGACAGTGACCTGGGGCAGATTCACGAAGCAGTTACGCAAGCACTTACGAACGAGTCCATCTTTCCTCAATCTTTGACGGCTTCGGTTACATTTATTAAACAGTTTACAAGTATGAAAACTTGCCAATCAACTGTTGTTATTGTTATAAACAGCCTCCTGGTGCTTCGGAGCTAATTAACTGTTTAACAATTGTAAACAAAGCCGCCAAAGATTGAGAAAAGATGGACAGGTTCGTAAGTGCTTGCGTAACTGCTTCGTGAATCTGACCCCTGTGCTGTGAACTGCCAACAAGAGCGAGTCTGCCACTGTGCCTTCTGTCCCTAACTCTGAACGACCGTCCTTCATGGTCAATAGAACCAATACACAGAGAAATCACATTAATGTGATATATCAATAAACAAATTCACAGGAGCCGTGATGAGGGCTCAAACCTATGCACTGATGGGTGTTCCCAAGGCACGCTCTAGTCGACTGCACCACGATATGGTCAAAAGAATTGCAACCTGGGGTGCAGCAGCAGCACCCACTAGGATTCCCGAGGCTTCCACTGAAGCCACTTCCTGTTGATTTGTTCTTGTGTAGAACGCATCTTCTACAGCTCTGATTGTACAGAACTAATTACAATGTGTCTTCGTTATTGTGCCTATTGTCCTGAACCAGCAAGTGCTGCCTACTTTCTTGAACTACAAATTAACTGGGTAATTTACAAATGAATGAAAATGCTTAATATTTTACTTTTAGTGTCAATGTTTTATGTACAAAGTAATTCTGGTTTCCCCATCTTTCCGATAACAAAGTTTCTTTAAATTACCTGTTAGTTTTATTAGCGATAAAGAGCCTACAATTAGTTGATTAGCTTAAGGTTATTTTAAGCTCAGTAAACTAGTCGATTTTCAGTGCAGGCGCGAATCTTTGCATTTGAATAGTCGATAAATGCAAGCGTAATTTGCACATTGACTAGAGTGGAAACCATATGGCCTTTTCGATCGCTTTTGGGGAAAACAAAACAAAAGAGAGATCTCGTCTAGATTTCCCCAACAGAAAACGAATCGAATAGACTTGCTCTGATTAGTATCGACCTCGATACAGACAATATTATTCATTGTTATGTACCATATTTTCCAAATTGACAGTTGATACATCATTTCGTGTTCTGTACGTGATGAGGATCATATTCACCTTGAGGTAGACCAGGTCATTCTTTGTGCAATAAGTTACAACACAATTATATTCAGGTTAAGTCTCTCTACCTCTTAGAGAGACGCCTTGTAGGCCCTCATTTGTTTACCATGACAGGTGAAGAACTGTATTATTATTATTATTAATTAATATTATTTTGTGTGTGTACGGTCACTGTAATGATGGTACACGAGTGTGGCTGAAACTGTCCATTTTCCGAGTTAACGACG
>WNGS01157762.1:78545-95994 GCA_020271785.1 Procambarus virginalis
GGGATTGATTGGGTGGTTATAAATAGGAGCTGCACACTGTATGGGCCAATACGCCTTCGCAGTGTTTGTTCTATGTGTCTTATGTTCTTATGGTATTATGGTTCTTATGTAATTGTAAACATTTTACCCGTTGATGTTTTTCTTACTTTAATCAAACCATCTCTAACAAAGCACTGACGAATCGCATCTGGGTTTTGATAACGAATTTGACGCAGGCGGTAAAGGAGTTGCTGTATTTTTCTAGTCAAGACGCCAATCGTATAGATTACCTGTTTCTGTTGGGATGATTTGTCGGTCATGGACAAAGATTGCGTATTTAGTGGACGGGAGTGAGTGCATTTGTTGAGGCGAATTTCCGCGTTGGTTAGTCCTGTGATTGCTTCATTGCAAATCTGTACTGCTGAGCTAAATCGTATGTTTCTGTGTTTTGTTTCGAGAGCTGCAATTTCATTTTTATAAGAGATTACTGAGCAATTTCAAACACTTTTGCACCTTCGCTTCCTCTGGTCAGTCTCGCTGTCTGTCAAGTACAAGACATGCACATTCAACAGTCATCGTGGGTGGTGGTAAGACTACTCGCTGGCGTTCACGGCTGATCAAAAGCGCTTAATGCCGGGGTTCGTATCCTGTCCGGGGAGGATTTACTGGCGCAAGTCCTTAACTGTATGCCTCTTTTACGCAACAGATAAAATGTTCGTACTTGGATGATAGAATAAACGATGCTACTTCGCGGCGGGGATCGTATTCCAGGGGACCTGACCCGAAACGTACACGTACTAGTGGCTGTACAAGAATGTTACCACAAGTATGGGTATGGGTTCCACTAACATCCCACAAGATGGGTATGGGGGTTTTTCCAATACCATCAGAAGTGGGTAGGGGTCCATACCATTAGAAGATGGGTCTGGGGCCACTACCACCCACAAGATGGTATGGGGTCCATACATCCACAAGATGGTATGGGGTCCACTACTATCCCACAAGAGGGGTATGGGGTTCATAACACCCCAAAAAGATGGGTAGGGTTCCCCTAAACATCCACAAGATGGTAGGGGTCCATACCACCCACAGATGGGTAGGGGTCCATACAACCACAAGCTGTGTATGGGGTCCACTACCACCCACAAGATGGGTATGGGTCCACTACCACCCACACGATGGGTATGGGGTCACTAATGCCCACAGAGGTGTATGGGGTACACTCTGTCCCTGTGACAAGATGTGGGGTATGGTGGTCCACTTTCCAGTCCACAAGATGTGTATGGGTCACTACCTCCCATCAAGATGGGTATGGGGTCCACTACCATCCACTAAGTTTATGGTGAGTGTATGTTGGGTCTGTGGTGTCTTGTTGTGATAGGAGATTGTGTTGGTAGTTAGGTTGATGTAAAGTAATTCTGTGACTGACTTTATACTTAAAAAGACAGCTTACATTGATAGGTACTCCCCAAGCTTGATTAGTGCGTCCTGTGTGATGGTGTACTTTCTCGTGGCGTGTCAGCCTGACGCACCTTGATTGAAAACGGTGTTTACATTTCTGTGAACATGACATACTTCCTTTTCTTTAAAAATAATTAATACAGGATGTCTACCATGTTTGTAGCACAAATCAAAGTTATTTACACAAAGTAAATTATTAACAAATCAAAAGTTGTTGCATACATTTTACATTGATTAAGCACGCAAAGATTTTAAACAACTTAATCTTTAGCACACAGGATTTCAATGTTATAAATACATATGCAATGTTAATTAAACAAACATGAAAGACACTCTAATACAAAGTTACAAAATTATTGAATGTGAGAGTGATGCATTATCATAAACAATAGTAAAATTTGTTCAGTCATACAAGTAACTTTACTTGTTGATATTACATTGTTGAACAGTCACTTAATCATTAAATCTTGTTGGGCGTTTTAACATGACTTTTGGTGCGCGAGTCCCCCCAAATCATCAATAAATATCGTCTCGATTTGATTTTGTGTTCTCATTCGAGTTATAACTCATTTTTTCTTTTTCTTTTTGCCATCTGATCGTTGGTTCACGTAATATTGTTTCACTTGTACTATTTGGAACACTTTGAAATTATAGCCATTGTAGTGTTGTTGTATGATCTGACTATTGTACCGCTGTTTACCAGTTAGTGTTCCTTTTACATAATCAGTCTTTTTATAGTTGGTTTTGTACATACGGCATATTAGCTTTCCTCTTTTTTCTTTTTGGTGTAACGATAACAGTGTATGTCTCCAACTTTTATGAATTGTTCTTTTGCACTTTGATCATGAGCAAATTTCATTTTGCCCTTCGCTACTGCATCCTTCTGAGCGACACGTTTATCGTCGTATTACCTTGGCTGGCATGGCGGGTAGTGCGATTCTCATAGGATGTGTGACCAAATGTAAAATGTTCGCCAGGGCGACTGCCCATTTTCATGCGGTGTTTCATCGGGAGTTCTGGTAAAAGCATACCTAGCTTGTTTCTAGGATCGTCTTTCGGCATGAGAACAGCGTACAGCTTTCATGAAGGTTGCATGAATCTCTCTATTTCTCCATTTGCTTGTGGATTTAGTGGCATCACACGGCGGTGGGTGAATCCAATATGCTCAGCAATGTTGACGAAGTCTTGTTCATTGAATGGTGGTCCATTGTCTGTCTTGACAACTTCAGGAATGCCAAGAGTTTAAAAAGATCTTGTCATGTGTTTCGGGATGACGGCCTTGCGATGTGGAAGTGCTGATTTCTACTCTGGTAACGTGGTGTGGATCATCAAGCCTCCATCAAGTACCTCAGTTGGTAGCTGGTCCACGATGTCACCATCGCATGTGCTTCGAGCTAGGTGCAGTCAGGTAGTGGTGAGGTTTTTAGATTGGTTTGGTTTTGAAAGGTAAGCTCACTGCAGCTTGGCCAAGGGACACAGGCATCATGCATGTCCTGAGCGTGACGATCAATGCCAGGAAACACACCTTTTCTCGTAGTAGCTTGTTGTGGTCTTACAAGCACCTTGGTGTCCTTGATGTGTCAAGCTAGAGCACTTTGCTGGAGATACAGCTGGAATGACAGCGTACTGAGTTCCTTCGCCATGCACGGTTGTTGGCGTTGTTGCGGAATTAAATAATATTCGGTCTGATTGGGTTCAAGTGACTTTGAAGCATTCTTTGAGTCAACCTTGCATGTGAGGGTTGGTATGCGTGGAAAACTTTTGTCTGTGTGCAATGCATGTGCATCTGTTGGCTTGCAGTGTTGGGTGTCGCTTCTGGGTTGCAGTACGGTATTTCGGTCATCTTGAGTGATTGAGGCCTTATGGGACTACCCTATCACATGGGTTATCAGAGTCGTGTAACAGGTATTCTATCGTGCAATTGTCGTGTGCTAATGCTTGGTGATAGTGAACTTGTTGGCAGGATGTCGACTGTATGTACTTCGGCGGGATTGCCTGCTACCTGTGCTTGTATTTCGACCGTTACGTTGTATTGGTTGCAGTGATCGAAGAGCCCTGATCATCTTTCAATGCGAGTCTGGTGGTTTGGACTTTGGATTATTGAAGATAGGCTCCAACGGTTTGTGGTCAGCGACTATCGTGGTAAAGGGCGGGAGGCACCCGAGAAGAGCCATCGGCAGGCTGCCCCACAACTAGGGGAGCACGACCTCTCAGAATTTCAGCCTCAACAGCACATGGGACGAGACCGCCACCCACAGGGGACACCGGAAGTGGAGAGATAACTGGCGCGGCTGGCGGCAGAGAAGGAACTCGCACAGGTGAGGGAGCGGAGTGGGCAGAGGAGAAGAGGCGAGCACAGGCGAAGAATCCCTCGGAAGCAAAGAGGTTGACTGCAGGGGCAGTGCCGCACACACCACCACCTCGTCACGTGCCCCATCATCTGGACACACCGGCTCACCAGCCAAAGCACCCGGGACTACCACAGGGTCAACAGGCGGCGGGGAAACCTCCCCACCCACCCCATCACAAGACGACAGGCCCTGATCTGCCAATGGGGGAAATCCTCCTCTTGAAATAAGTTAACAGGCACAGACGCTAACCCAGTACAGCCGGCTGCCTGGTGCCCCTCAAGGCCACAGCGAAAACAAGTTCACCACTACCCTGTGTAAAACGCCCGCATAGTGTACCTCATCAAGAAAACCGTGAATGGAACAGGTGATTTGAGCCTCAAGGCAAGAGTCCTGGTGCCACAAGAAACTCCACGCCACCTGCCAGAAGAGACGGAGTTCATACGGAGGGAAACCACCGTACTATACCGGCCAAAGTACCTCCGAAGCAGGGCCTCCAAGAACTCGAAGGACACACTATGCAGCACCACATATGTCACAGAGCAGCAGCGGTCTGAAATAGTACCGAAATAGTACCTGGGGACGGTGGTACCGTCCCCAGGGAGCATAAAAGACCGACCATCATAGTGGGCCACGAATTGCTGATGCACTGCCGCGGAGTGAAACTTCACAAGCGCCCCATGGGTAGTTAAAAACTGGAGCCTGTACACATCGGCCACACTAACCCGTAACATTTCCAGCAGAACAACCTCAAGAGCAAGATGAGATGCTCGCCCAGAAAATTCAAGACCAACGGTCTCGGTCCAGCGAATAGGGGGGAGGGTGGTCCCCACATCACCGACACGTCTAACTGCGCCCTCCCCCACGCAGCACCAGGCAACGACTGCAGAGCTCAAGCCTCGACGACTGCCCCCTCCAGTGGGGGGGCAATGACTCACTATGAACAAAGTTTGATCATAATATATCCAGGAATGCGCAAACATTCAAAGTTAGCCTAAATAAAGTGTTGGAAACTTGCGTTTAACAAACTATACTGAGAAGTTCCGCATAGCATACACTGTTCACAATATAAGGATACATTTATGCACATATATGATTTGTTGCCATAAAAAATGTCAGTTTAAAAGAGATTCTTGTTGTTGTTTTAGATTTAGCTACTCAGAACGAAATGTCCATGTAGCACAGGCTATAGCGAGTCCTTAATTGAGTTCGGTTATTCGCAATAACCTTGTTACTGTCATATTTGGGTCAAGGTTTTAAATATGGGGCAACTCCCAGCTGAAAGTTAGAGCTGGGCGCAGCCTCTGCCATATACACTCAACATACTCATCTATACACTCGACATTCACGTTATTATGTAACGCTGGAGTTGCCAGCTCCCCCACCCCCTTCCCCCCTGTGCTGATGTTCTATGGTTAAGCTGAAACTCATCACGACCACCCAGTTAACTCGTTAATCATTTTACTTCTTCGCTACTTATGTTAATTATACTGAATGTTATGCATCTGTTGACAATGGGAAATATTGCATCTTCAATCTAGTGAATTGAGTGTTTATTGTATATATGTCTTTTGAGGCTAGTCAAAATTAGTCAAAGGTGTACTCCCATTCAACTGGAAGCCATAGGCTACCTCTCTACTCTTTTCCGCCCTCTAATCGCATCTGCATAACATTCTCAAAATGCGTTCCCTCACACCATTAGAGTCTTACCCCTCTAATTATGTGGACCCCACTCTACACACAATGACACTCTCAGCGACGTTTGACAACAGGTTCAGCTCTCTCAAATGCACCACCGACGTACCGCCAATTGAAGTTTCCTCACTACACTAGCCATTATTAGTATCAAAATACAAGAGTCTCACCTGAGCTGCCATGCGGTGTAGACGTGTCGTTTGCCCGCTCCGGCAGTTTTGGGGTAGTTGCCGTTTTCGCCGGCAGGGGGTGTGGGTGTCTCTACCCTCCCTGCTGTTCCTGGTGGTGGGGACGTGGCGTGTTTTGCGATGGGCAGCCCTATTCCAGCTGTCGTGAGGGTAAACGCCACATGTTTGGAGTTTACTGGCCGTGCAGGATACCCGTTTGTGGACTTGGTCTTGAGTGACATGCTCAGGGTCCCAGTCCAGGACGTATATGGTGTCGAGTTGGTCACTGCTCGCCGAGTCGTTATCAAGTTTGTGGGTGAGGCAGTGTACCATGATTTTCTCCGGAGGTACGAGGGGTGTGCTTTATGGCTGCAGAACGTCACTGGATCTGTGACCATTTCGGACCGTAGTGGTGCTGTGACATATGTAAGTGTCCATAGCGCCCTCATGGAGTTTCCTGAGACTCTCCTCCGGCGTTTCTTCCAGAGGTACGGCTCCGTCGTCAGTGTCTGCATGAACTCGCTATCGTCTGGAACGTTTTCGGGTGTGAAGACCAACAGTCGGACCTTCGGGATGCGACTGAGGTCGGACACTCCGTCATCTGTCCAGCTGTTAGAGTACTACGTGCGGGTGTTTTATGCCCGACAACCCCGTACATGTTTCCGGTGTGGCTTGTTGGGGCATCAGGCTGCCGGGTGTACTGCTGATCCGGTCGCTCCCGTGAATTTGTTCCGTGAAGAGGATTTCCCACCGCTCCCTCTGGAGGAGAACTCCGGGGGTGAGGAGGTGAGCGTCCAGTTCGCTGCTGCGGATTCCCCAGCGTCGCCCGTTGTTTCCCCGGTTGTCGCCGGCTCTCCTCTGGATGTTGCGGTGCCGTCGGATATTACTCCTGCTCCTGTCTCTGGCCCTGCTGCTCCTGTGGGTCTTCCTGGTACTCCCTGTGGGGCGTCGTCATCTGCTTCCTCGTCTTCGGCTGCTGGACCTTGCCCTGCAGCCTCACCTCGGGTCCCTCCTGTGCTGGGTGTTGGGGTGGCTGCGGAGCCTCCTACTGTGTGTGGTCCGGTTCCCCCTGTGGTAGAGTCTTGTTCCCTGGAAAATATGTCAGCTGATTCATTGTTACTGTAGAGTTGTGTGCCCCTATGGCCTTTTGTTTGCCCTATTGTCTTTTGTACCCGTGCCTATCCCTTCTTTGTTGCGAGGCAGGTGTATTGGTGAGGACGTTTTTATTCCTGTATTTGCTTTTGTGTTGTTACTTTGCCATGTGTGTTCTACTTATGCATTGCTATATTGTGTTGTTTTTTGTTTTTGTGTTTATTTTTATTTTTATTTATGTTTTTATTATTGTTTTTTGTTTTTATTTTTGGTTTATTGTGTGCTGTGCATTTTTCTTGTATCTATTTTCATGATGTCCTTTATGTTGTGTTTTTGTTCCCGGTCCTTCTGGCCGTTGCTTGTATGTTTGTTGTATAATGTTGCTATGTTTTGTTTCTTGCTTGCATGGAGTGCTAGGTTGTTCTTATTGTATATTTTGGGCCTCTTCCTTTGTTTGTTGCGAGGTGGTTGGTGTGGTGTGGGTGTTTTTATTCATGTTCATTTGCACTGGTGTTTTCTGCTTGCATTATATGTTGTACTTGTTTATTATTTTTATTTTGTTTTGTTGTATATTGAGATTTTCTTGTTATATTTTATATTGTTACCTTGATGTTTGACTTATTTTGTAATGTTTTGTTTTGTACTGTAAATTTGCTTGCTTGTTTACCTTTGTTTTGTTTTTTGTGTCTTGGTGTATGCTAAAGTTCTCGTGCTTTTACAGTGTCTGTACTATGTTGTACTGTGCTGTCGGCCCTTCTCGCCGGTGGTTTCTTGTTTTGTTTTGTTTTCTATGTTCTTGTCTTGTTTTTTATTGTATGTAATTTGTATGCTATGCATGTAAAAAAAAAGTATCAAAATACAATCGGAGCTCAAGCTAACTCAGCATATCTAATATCATTTTTTACCTTTCATTTATGCATTAACTTTTTAGATAACAATCGCCTTTTCAAATGAAATAAAACTGCAGTTGTATGTTTTTGTGTAAAATTTTATTTATTATAAAAATTGTATATAATTTATAAAGACATTTAACTGATTATTCATATTTAGATAATCTTTACATCACCACGTATATTGAAGCAATAATAGTCAAACTGGATTTGAAAACTGCAAAAGCAATTTGCGTAGTTCACAACTGTCCATGTCTACATCAGTGCTGTATATATAGTCTATGTCAATGTTCCTGGTGGTGCTGCCGTTCTCTCTCGTGATCTCAGTCATTACTGCTGTCGTTATTTACGTAACTTTCGCTACTGCTAACTCCAATGGTAGATTTCTTCCAAGCAATAAAAAAGGCTTGGAGGTCGGGCAAGCGACAGTAGGTGTTGGAAAGTTCCAACACTGATACATCCCTATTGTATCATAATACATTACTATTGTATACTAAGCACAGTATCTATTAACCCTACTAACTGTAGTACTAATATAAATTAATATTTCTCTATCTATGCGTCATTTGCTGAAATTCTCACCACATCGAGAGGCATATTGCATCAGATAATGTCCAGCAGGACGTAATTATTGCCAACATGTTAGAGAATTGAATAATATTTTCAACTTTTATCAGTAATCTTTATAAAAATTATTCTCTGATTATATTACGACTAGTGATTCAATAACCACGAGTTATTAACTTAAATTATCACTATATAACAGTTTTATCTGTTATATCCAAACGCCATGGAGGAAATAGACATTCTCTCCATTTCTCGTTAAGAAGAACACTGTTCATAATTAACACCATCTAGCGAGAATATAAACAATATTTTATTCCCTACAATTGCAACCCTGTTCTCATTAACGCATTACGTAAAGTAATTACACGGAAAAGAATTTTCCGTCTTTACTAAATTCTATTGCGAATGCGTGAGAGAGGGGTTGAGGGAGACGAGTGCGTGGCGACGCCATGAGTCAGAGCTGGACTAGCGACGCCATCAGAAGTACGACACAAGCGTCCAGGAAGAGGCTAATTTCCAACAATTCTACGATGGGCCCTTGCAATTAATCGGCCTAGGAGTGTGCAACTGCTCCAGTAACAATCTAAGGATTGCATCGGTGGACAACCAGCAGGTTAAGTGTTCTCATATTATTAATCGAGCTCTTTTAATTTTATAATACACTTGTCCATCGTTACACCACAAGACCTCCCCAAACGACAAGTACGTCCGTAAGGAATTTGCTCTGTCCTTTCTATTGAACAGTGATGACACAATCTACTTAGTGTAGACAATTTGTACATTTAATTGGAATTTCAACGTGTGTAGAAAGCGGCCGTGGTCTCACCATTTTCACACGCCACGCTCTTGGCTCACGTGTTCTAGCAAGCACCAGACGACGCCATCACGACTCTGCATCTCCGTTTACTGTCACAGCTAAGCAGCTGAACCAGTTCAATTTAGTTTTATTTCACTAAGTAGCAGTTTTTTTTTTTTTTTTTTTTTTTTATATATACAAGAGTTGTTACATTCTTGTACAGCCACTAGTACGCGTAGCGTTTCGGGCAGGTCCCTGGAATACGATCCCCTGCCGCGAAGAATCGTTTTTTCATCCAAGTACACATTTTACTGTTGCGTTAAACAGAGGCTACAGTTAAGGAATTGCGCCCAGTAAATCCTCCCCGGCCAGGATACGAACCCATGACATAGCGCTCGCGGAACGCCAGGCGAGTGTCTTACCACTACACCACGGAGACCCTTGCAATTAATCGGCCTAGATGTTGGCCTAGATTAATCAGTTGATAACTAATAATAATTTAAGAATATTTCATTTACATGATTTAGGAAATCAAGTACAATTTCATAGCCTCATGAACTTCAAATGAGAATAAATTTCTTGTCTAACCATTACTCTATATATTCATGTTACTAACCATTGGTAGTAATACTAATCTATTGTAGTATCTTGAGGCCCATTCACCTCTAATTATCATTTGCACAATTTTGCAATTATCTCATTTACTTCAGTGATCGAACCACACTAAAATGATGTCAGGGATGCAATTGTCTTTTGACATTTAACCCCCATTATGGGTGAGAAAATCTGATTTCATAAATTTCAGTCAATATATATATTAAAGATAATAATTATCAATAATTAATAATTATTACAATAGGACACTAGTTCATGGATTTAATAGTAAACCACTTGCTCTACCCAGTTTCCACTTTCCTTTTAAAAAGTGGTGGTCCTTCGTAGCAATCGAATTAGCATGAATTTAAATGAATTACATGAGTCAAGTTTTCCCACAGTAGGAGCCATGGTCCAGAGGGCTTCGCGTGAAGGGGTCGGACGGGTGGGACGTCAGCAGCAGGGTGACCAGCGTCGACTCGTCACACTCGTCCAAGATGGTGGTGGACAACACCGGCGCATCCATCACTGCATGCGTCACGCTGTCTAAGAACCTCTCCGGGGTACTCCTCCTTCGACTCCTCAACGGGATTTGGGAAATACCTAAAACGTAATCCAGTCTCTGCTCCATGCTTGTTGAATGTAAAAAAAAACTGAGAGTAATTCAGGCGTAGAACTCGAGAAATAGGAGTTGGTAATGCTTTGTAAACTCTATCCAAAGCAGTTGATAGCCATAAGTAGCTGGTACTCGCATGTTGTAAAGTCGAGCTCATAGCAACCAAAGAGGAGGTTATACATACAATGGAAGCTGCAGCGGCCTCAGCCAGTCCAGGAACCACATAGGCCACCATAATGGATGGTGAATTAACAATAATCTCAAATAAATAACAAATTCTAGCGAACGACGACACTGGGTACAAGGAACTTGAAAGACATCTCGCTAGTAATGCTTCAGACATTCGTCCCAACAACTGTACAGTGTGATTGAAGAAGGATGATTCTGGTCCAATTTTCAGATTCCACACCTGGTGCACAGCTGCAGCTGCAACAGCATGTTAGTAACCATATTTATTAAGGTCTTGAAATATCTCGAAGAAACAAGATCCAATGCTCATGGGCGATTCGTTATCGAGGAGACTCACCTCCATGTATAGACTCGTGGCCACAAATCCTTCAACAACTTGCATGCCGCAGTTGGCATCTTGCAGTTACTTCATTGGACACATGCAAATAAATCGAATCATTTCCAGTCGCAGATACGGGCTGGGACACAATTTCTGATCAGAATACACCTTCAGAATCCACGATTTCTAGAAATCAGAATATAATAGGCCTGAATCCATGTAGTGATCTGTTCGCCAGTGTCTGACAAGCGTTATCATCGTCCAGAGGACGTCCTCCCAACGACCTGTCATCTTCACCAACTTTGTCCTCATACATGAGGCTATTGTTTGTGCCCAAAACATTCCAAGACGTGCCTTCTTAACGTTTAAATCCTGAACAAATCCACAATGGCGGTGACGAGGATTCGAACCTACGTCCGAGAGCATCCCAGAAGCTGAGTATAAATCCTGTATAAAATCTGATTCAACATCTAACATTTGCTCAGCCTCTTTCATAGATTTAATGATATAATAAGTCGAGATTTTGGTGGGGTCGATCTGCGACGCGGCAATGAGGAATGCATGAAGACTTTCATTGGAATCTTAGAAGATGTCCATTCCGGATTTTTATATGCTCCCAAGAGAATCAGCGTCGCGAATAAGCCGAACAAGCTATCAAGCAATGAGAGGGGAATCTGCTGTTGTTGTTGTTTTAGATTTAGCTAATCGGAACAAAGTGTCCATATAGCACGAGCTATGGTGAGCCCGTAAATGAGTTCGGTTGTTCGCGATAACCTTGTTACTGTGATATTTGGGTCTAAGTTTAAAATGAAGGAGGAGATTCCTCCTTTTTCCCTGTTTATTTATCGCTTCTGTTTTAGTGCATTGGTTTTAATTTTGTTTTATTAACATTATCTTGGTGGTGGATGTAGATGCAGAATGCTCACTAATGAGTCCCATTCCTCAACGGCTTTTCTAATCATTGTAGTCGCGGTGGAATGTGCATCTAATGCAGCTGCTGTCGTTGGATTAATGTTGAGTTTGATGCGCAGGGCTTCAGTAGCTTCACATTCCAGTAAGTAGTGACACTCTTTAACCATTGGGTTCATTACCTCCCAGCAGCACTTGTAACCAAGTCTATGTATGGCTACTGCAATGTCTCTGGATATCTTTTTGCCTGGCTTGAAAGAGGAGTAACCAGTGGTTTGTTCGTACCATATCACAGAGGATCTTCCTTCAGCTACTTTGGCTCTGTGGCGACTTTTGATAGTTGAGAATATGTTCTTCTTGATTTGCTCCTTAATTTGTGAAAAACTTGGAGGTATTTGAACCTGTACAAAAGGTAGAGCAGTGGCCGTTTTTGCTAGTGAGTCTGTCTGCCTTTTCATTACTATCTATGCCAATGTGACTTGTATCCAATTTAGGGTGATTGACAGCCTAGGTTATGGGCTTTTTTTCCTATATGTTGAATTTCTGTGAGGAGTTGTATATTATCTCTGTGCTGACTGGATAACAATGCCTGGAGCGAAGATTTAGAGTCTGTATGAATGATGACATCATGTAAATTATTCTCAATTGTTTACTGTTTATTGCCTCCTTCGGGGCATATAATTCTGTTTGCAATGTTGAGCACCCACTATTCATGCTCCAGTAAGCTTCATGGTTGGTAGTGTAAACTGCTGCCCCAGCAGAACCTTTTTCTTGATCGACTGATCCGTCTGTGAAGATGTGAGTCGTTGTGGGTCTAGAGATAGTTTCCATTTGTTGTTCTATTACTTCCTTGAGCCTCTGCGGGTCACATGCAGATTTTTTAACTGGTAATCCTGCAATGATTTTCTTTTAGATTAGATTCTTCCCATGGAGAGGCTGCCGAAAGTGATGATATGGTTTATCTTCCCTTTTGTTTTTAATGGTCCATTTCAGGTTCACTTTCTCTAAAATCTTGACCACATTATCCATCCATGTGCTTATTCTATATTGAAGGTTTTTCTGAAAGGATCTCTGTATGTTGTCTTTGATTGACAGTCTGGTGGTTGTTCCAATAAATTTTGCTGTTATGGTGGCTATCCTTTGTTTTATCCTGTTTTTTAATGCTGGTAAATTGGTTTCCATTCTAAGGTTCTCTCTATGCGTCCATATAGGTGCTCCCAGCATTGTTCCGAGAGCATCATTTTGAGACGCTTCCAGTTTCTCCCATTGGTTATCACTGAGGGATGTAAGAGCAGGGGCAACATAGTCGATGAGTGACCTAACTGCTTGAACGTAGTACATTTTGAATACTGGTAGAGATGCACCCTCTCTAAGACTGGTCAGGGAGCGCAAAGCTGAGTTTCTGGCTTTACAGCGTTGCCGAAGATATTCAATTTCTTGAGTGAATTTCAACTAGTTGTATATTATTACTCCTAGGTATTGAAAAGAGGCAACCCACTCAATTTCTTGTCCATGTATTGCGCTTGAGTTTTCATTTTAACGGCCATAGCTTTTGTTTTATTACTGTTTATTTTCACTGCTATGCGTTCCGCTTCCCTGCTGATAATATCTAGGCATTTTTGTGCATGGTTCCTTGCGCCATTGCTATTGATGATGACCACAAAGTCATCTGCATAGTTAAGAAGTTTGGCTTTTGGTAGCTTGAGCTTCATGAATTGTTCCATGAGACAGTTGAAGAGGAAGGGGCTTAGTATTCCTCCCTGCGGAGTTCCATTTTCCAGCCTCTTTGAGGTCGATGTTTTTTCTTGGAATTTGACTTTAGCTTCTCGGTTAAACAGGCTTCATTTGGCAAAGGCAAGAGCATGTCCTTTGATTTCCTTATCCACAAGGCAGCACAGTGTAGCTGGAGCACTGGCTAACTCGAAGGCTTTTTCAAGGTCTAGAAAAATCAGGATTCCAGGTTTGTCATTGATTTGATCCTGGAGGGAGGTAAGGCATTCTGCGGTTCCAACACCTTTTCTGTAAGCAAACATATTTTGGTGTAGTGGATTGGATGAACTTGATGCGGCGGAGCAGGAGGCGATTTTTCTTTGGCCTTGTTAATCGCCTCCAGATGTCGCCCAAGGATGTATGCTGATTTAGCTTGGCACACCACTAGAGCCATTTTTCTTCTCTGATTTTTGCTGTTTCTTCGTGCACATGATCTCGGACAGCTCTAAGAAGTCCTAGATTAGCTTCGGTTCTATTTTTTCTGAAATTCTTTCGTGCACAATTTAGTCTGTTATGTAGCTCTTTGATCCTATCACAGTAATACCAATGGTCCTTATGTTGTTGGGTAATTGTTTTCCTCTTGGGGATGGCGTGATTTGCTGCTCTATGTATTGCATTTACTAAATCTTTTTCCATTTCTTCGGTGTTGACAGGAGGAGTGTAGTTTTGGTGCCAAGTTTCGAGAGCTTCCTGAAACTTCGTCCAATCTGCTTTGATAAAGTCCCATCCGGGCTCGGGAGCTGGAGGTCTAGGAGGTAGTGCTATATTAATAACTGTTTTTGTAGCAAAGTGGTCACTGGTCAGAACATAATCAACTGACCAATGACAAAACTCATAAATACTGGTGCAAACAAACGTAAGAACCAACCCACCAGTGTGGGTTGGTTCCGTCGAATTAAGCAGACTGATTTCCGGCACTTCATCCAAAAGGTGTTCAATATGTCTTCCGTTGGCGTCGGTTCTTGGTGAATCAAGTAGTAATTCACTATGAGCGTTGAAGTCGCCAGAGATGATAGTAGGTGTAGTGACTGCTATTTCAAAGAATGCTGAGAGATCCATGTAGCATTTCTCTATGCCTCTTGTATACATTGAAGATGGACAGCATTGAATTCCTCATAGTGAGATTAACTCCCATAATTTCGACGTTCACGCCACAGTTAGGCAGGTCTGTGATTGCCGTGGCATTGATATGATTTCTTACTAGAATTGAAATTCCTCTGGTGCCACTTTGTGCCATAGGGCAGTGGAAACCTTGATATCCTGGGATACTGATATTTCTTTCAGTCCTGGTGAGTGTTTCTTGAAGTAGAACAATATCAATGCTGTCCTTGAGAGCACTGCTCTGAGTGTTTGTGCTTTGTTTTTGAATCTTTGAATATTCCATTGCATAATTTTGAGATTGTCCATTATTCCGTTATAGTGGAATCATTGAGTCCATGGTTTTTACAGTGCTGATTTTCCTGACGGCTTGTGTCTTCTTAGCTGGAGTGGAGATTTTTTTCTTGGTGGGTGAGGATACTCTTGGTTGGGTTGAAGCATCTTTGCTAAATCCAGCTACTGGGGCATTTGATGATGTAAGGATCATCATTTCTGGTTGGGAAGTCTTGGAGGCAATAGCAGGTATATTCGTTTTGCTGCCCTGATCTATTCTGTTGTTGTTGCCTTGTAGAGAAGTGCTTCTTTGTGTCCTCCAGTTATTGGAGGCCCTGTTCTTGCTCAGACTAGAAGGATTTGGTGCGTTAGACTATTGCTGATCTTCATTTATTCGGACTTGCCGAGGTGTATGCCACAGGCTTTTTACCGAGGGGCTGGTCGATTGTGGTCTAGAAGTTGTGACTTTGGGTTGCTGGGTTGATCCGAAAGCTAGTATTCTTTTTACCCTTTCTGGACATCGTTTGTTCCAGGCGTGATGTGTATCCCCGCAGTTTGGACATTTTGCTTTTGTTTGTTTGCCTTCTATATGCAGATTCTTGCATAAGTCGGTGTTGTGGAACTCACTGTATACTCCACATTGTTCTGGGCCTCTGCAGCCATCTTTATGGTGGCCGAAGAGCTGACATCTGTAACAGCGCATGGGTTCTGGATTGTACAGCCTTAGGCTGAATTGACCACAAATCCCAACACTCAGAGTGTTGATGCGAGGTCCTTTTTATTGTTACGAAGACCTGTCTTGTTTCTACATTGTTGTGCTTACATCTTTCCGCGGTTGTGATATTTGGGCATTCTATGAGTCTGTTTGCATGAACTTCAACCGGAAATGTTGTACTATCATTTTGGTGATTTTTTCTTCTGGTTTGTGCAAGGACTTCAGGTACAGTGCAAGGACTTCAGGTACTTTATCCTTGGTAATAAGATCGGTTGCCAAATCACACAGCTTGAGCTTAGACTTATCTCTAAATGGCTCATTTTACTACAATCCAAGATATAGTGTTCGAGTGTTTCCATGCCTTTGTCCACACACTTTACACTTTACTTCACCTAGATACCTATACAGGCCGAACTGCCAGAGGTTCTTGTAGCAAAGTCTTATTCCAGCTGTGACACGTCTGTTAGTCTACTGACTTTGTTTCTGGCCACATACACATGTTTTACTTCACACATTTCATTGTGATAAACATGGACCTGGTAGTTCCAGTTGGCACTGTTCTACTTTTTTTGTTTCAAATTCATCCAGGAGTTCTCGTCTCATGAAACTTTTAAGGGACCTATTTGATACACAAGATGCTGTTCAATACTGTCTTTATTTACTGCCACCTTAGCAAAGGCGTCAACTTTATCATGTTCCTGGAGGCCAATGTGAGAACGAATCCACAACATTTTTATATTTACCATCTGCTAAGTATGCTTATATATCTATGTCTGGCTTCTGAGACAAGCACGTTATTTACTTGATTGCAAACTGTTTATTGCTAGCAGTGAGGAAAGAGTCAGAAATAATTAAGCTGTCTACTGTACTGTTGTCAATCATCTCGAGTGCTAACAGTATTGCTACCAACTTAGATTGCATTGTGGATACCCAGTTACTAATTCTCAAATTCCTCTGAATTGTGCTGTCATCGGCTGATGAGCAATAACAGCCATTCCTGCCATTCCTGCCCTCCCTGTAGCTGTATTGAGTGATCCGTCAGTGTATATGGTCTGTGCGATGTTGTTTTCAGTTTGTATATTGTGAATGTGTTCTATGGTGCATAATTTAGCAGCAAGCCGAGCATGAGGGTCGTTTGTGATTAGTTTCTTGGTGGGGTATGCAGGGGTCAGGATGTCAAATGGTACTATCGGCCTGGGTGGAAGGAAGTGCTATACGCTTTCATCTGTATTGAAGCAGCCTCCGTGGCGCATTGATAAGACGCCCGCCTGGTGTTCCGCGAGCGCTTTCTCCTGGGTTCGTATCCTGGCCGGGAAGATTTACTGAGCGTAAATCCTTAACTGTAGCCTCTGTTTAACTCGATAGTAAATGGGTACTTGATTGTAAAACGATTCTTCGCGGGGGCGGATTAAGGACTTGCGCGAAACGCTACGCATACTATGGCTGTACAAGAATGTAACAACTCTTGTAAATATAAATAAAAAATAAAATATACATCGTGCAGTCCCAGCATTTTAATGAGTGGCTGTTCTTTGAATCCATTTCATACTCGCATGTTCCATTACGTATGTGTTCTAACATTCAACTGACACCTTGCTTTTGTTATCACGCTAAAGCTCTAGTCCCATCATAATATTGATTTCAAATATTCTACCTCGAATGCTAGTATATTTAATTCTTTCCGCATATTGAGAACTTTGGTAGTTATAAGACATCCAAGTATAATTCTGAGTACTTCATTTTGCATTTTTTCCAGTCTATCAATACTTTTGCTATTTTGCAGAAATAAAGCTGGTGCATGAGAGTTTGTCAGAGATCTTATACGCTAAGTTCATAATTTGCTAATCCAATATTAACACCGTATTTAGGCTGTACCCCACCTACAGTTCCGAGAGCCTTGAATCTGTGTCTACATTATTGATGTAACGTATTGACTGCAGTTAACATATGAAACGTAAGAACAAAGGTAAC
>WNGS01157762.1:122899-133667 GCA_020271785.1 Procambarus virginalis
ACACTTTTGTTGGGTACCAAGCCACACAGGCGTACCACTTGTGCTGGGTACCAAGCCACACACAGGCGTACCACTTGTGCTGGGTACCAAGCCACACAGGCCTACCACTTGTGTTGGGTACCAAGCCACACAGGCGTACCACTTGTGCTGGGTACCAAGCCACACAGGTGTACCACTTGTGCTGGGTACCAAGCCACACAGGCGTACCACTTGTGCTGGGTACCAAGCCACACAGGCGTTACTCTTGTGCTGGGTACCAAGCCACACAGGCGTACCACTTGTGCTGGGTACCAAGCCACACAGGCCTACCACTTGTGTTGGGTACCAAGCCACACACAGGCGTACCACTTGTGCAGGGTACCAAGCCACACACAGGCGTACCACTTGTGCTGGGTACCAAGCCACAGGCGTACCACTTGTGCTGGGCACCAAGCCACACAGGTGTACCACTTGTGCTGGGTACCAAGCCACACAGGTGTACCACTTGTGCTGGGTACCAAGCCACACAGGCGTACCACTTGTGCTGGGTACCAAGCCACAAAGGCGTTACTCTTGTGCTGGGTACCAAGCCACACATGCGTACCACTTGTGCTGGGTACCAAGCCACACAGGCCTACCACTTGTGCTGGGTACCAAACCACGCAGGCTTACCACTTGTGCTGGGTACCAGCCACACAGGCGTACCACTTGTGCTGGGTACTAAGCCACACACAGGCCTACCACTTGTGCTGGGTACCAAGCCACACAGGCGTACCACTTGTGCTGGGTACCAAGCCACACAAAGGCCTACCACTTGTGCTGGGTACCAAGCCACACAGGCGTACCACTTGTGCTGGGTACCAAACCACACACAGGCCTACCACTTGTGCTGGATACCAAGCCACACAGGCGTACCACTTGTGCTGGGTACCAAGCCACACACAGGCCTACCACTTGTGCTGGGTACCAAGCCACACAGGCTACCACTTGTGCTGGGTACCAAGCCACACACAGGCCTACCACTTGTGCTGGGTACCAAGCCACACACAAGCGTACCACTTGTGCTGGGTACCAAGCCACACACAGGCCTACCACTTGTGCTGGGTACCAAGCCACACAGGCCTACCACTTGTGCTGGGTACCAAGCCGCACAGGCCTACCACTTGTGCTGGGTACCAAGCCACACACAAGCGTACCACTTGTGCTGGGTACCAAGCCGCACAGGCCTACCACTTGTGCTGGGTACCAAGCCACACACAAGCGTACCACTTGTGCTGGGTACCAAGCCACACAGGCCTACCACTTGTGCTGGTACCAAGCCGCACAGGCCTACCACTTGTGCTGGGTACCAAGCCACACACAAGCGTACCACTTGTGCTGGGTACCAAGCCACACACAGGCCTACCACTTGTGCTGGGTACCAAGCCACACAGGCCTACCACTTGTGCTGGGTACCAAGCCACACACAAGCGTACCACTTGTGCTGGGTACCAAGCCACACAGGCCTACCACTTGTGCTGGGTACCAAGCCGCACAGGCCTACCACTTGTGCTGGGTACCAAGCCACACACAGCGTACCACTTGTGCTGGGTACCAAGCCACACACAGGCCTACCACTTGTGCTGGGTACCAAGCCACACAGGCCTACCACTTGTGCTGGGTACCAAGCCACACAGGCCTACCACTTGTGCTGGGTACCAAGCCACACAGGCCTACCACTTGTGCTGGGTACCAAGCTACCAGCATCGCTGGATTAACCAATAATAAATAAGCACGTCCTTATGGCATGAAGGGAGAGGTGAGTACCTCACTGTTCCACTGCCGGCGCTCCTTAGGTACAAATGACGCAGGTGAACCAATTTCCACATAAAGAGACTACTTCAATAAATTAAAAAATGCAGAAAAATAAAGATTAATGATATTCAGTACAATTAGATTGGAAATATAACAACATTAGAATGAGGTAACTGCCATTGTCGAGCGAGGCTGACATGTTGTTGGTTCAGGTGGTGATGTCCAGTGTGTCGGTCAGTCGTCCAGTGTGTCGGTCAGTCGTCCAGTGTGTCGGTCAGTCATCCAGTGTGTCGTCCAGTCGTCCAGTGTGTCGGGCAGTCGTCTAGTGTGCTGGTCAGTCGTCCAGTGTGTCGGTCAGTCGTCCAGTGTGTCGGTCAGTCGTCCAGTGTGTCGGTCAGTCGTCCAATGTGCTGGTCAGTCGTCCAGTGTGTCGGTCAGTCGTCCAGTGTGTCGCTCAGTCGTCCAGTGTGCTGGTCAGTCGTCCAGTGTGCTGGTCAGTCGTCCAGTGTGTCGGTCAGTCGTCCAGTGTGCTGGTCAGTCATCCAGTGTGTCGGTCAGTCGTCCAATGTGCTGGTCAGTCGTCCAGTGTGCTGGTCAGTCGTCCAGTGTGTCGGTCAGTCGTCCAGTGTGTCGCTCAGTCGTCCAGTGTGCTGGTCAGTCGTCCAGTGTGTCGGTCAGTCGTCCAGTGTGTCGGTCAGTCGTCCAGTGTGCTGGTCAGTCGTCCAGTGTGTCGGTCAGTCGTCCAGTGTGTCGGTCAGTCGTCCAGTGTGTCGGTCAGTCGTCCAGTTTGCTAGTCAGTCGTCCAGTGTGTCGGTCAGTCGTCCAGTGTGTTGTCAGTCGTCCAGTGTGTCGGTCAGTCGTCCAGTGTGTCGGTCAGTCGTCCAGTGTGTCGGTCAGTCGTCCAGTGTGTCGGTCAGTAGTCCAGTGTGTCGGTCAGTCGTCCAGTGTGTCGGTCAGTCGTCCAGTGTGTCGGTCAGTCGTCCAGTGTGTCGGTCAGTCGTCCAGTGTGTCGGTCAGTCGTCCAGTGTGTCGGTCAGTCGTCCAGTGTGTCGGTCAGTCGTCCAGTGTGTCGTCCAGTCGTCCAGTGTGTTGGTCAGTCGTCCAGTGTGTAGGTCCGTCGTCCAGTGTGCTGGTCAGTCGTCCAGTGTGTCGCTCAGTCGTTGGATCTCCAACAACAATTGGCTGTTGATTGCTTATATATATATATATATATATATATATATATATATATATATATATATATATATATATATATATATATATATATATATATATATATATATATATATATATATATATATATATATATATGTATATATATATATATATATATATATATATAAATGGGCCAATAGGCCCTTCCGCAGTTACTTCCATTCATACCTTCAATTTCCCAATTAATATCCAATTAATATCCATTGTTTCGTGTTCTGTCCTTTGTTGAAAGTTTTGTTCACCTCATTAAAAACTGTTGTAACATATCACCTCACCCAAACGCGGGTATAAAATGAAAGATGAAAGCTGTTTAAATCATATATATATATATATATATATATATATATATATATATATATATATATATATATATATATATATATATATATGCAAACAAGCCTGAATGGTCCCCAGGACTAGATACAACTGAAAACTCACACCCCAGAAGTGACTCGAACCCATACTCCCAGGAGCAACGCAACTGGTATGTACAGGGACGCCTTAAACCACTTGACCATCACGACTGGACAAAAGGAAGTGATAGCCGAGGCTATATGAACCACTTCCCCGCCGGCACTCGGATGGCAATTTTGGGCATAGCATTTTATCAAATCACCTCATTTTTTGGGGCAACACGTGAGGAACACAAATGCAAACATGCCTGAATGGTCCCCAGGACTAGATACAACTGAAAACTCACAGAATTCTGCTCAAATGCCTTTTTCAGCTCCTGCAGATGTCTGACATCAGGTACCTGTGTAAAAATGTCGTCAACATACCTGCAGTATATGGCCGGTTTCAAGTTCAAGTCGACTAAGACTTTTTTCTCGATAGTACCCATGTAGAAGTTCGGAAACAGGACACCTAGGGGAGAACCCATGGCGACCCCATCTACTTGCTTATACATGTGCCCATCCGGGCTCAAGAAGGGTGCCTCCTTAGTACAAGCTTGGAGTAGTTTCCTCAGGATATTTTCTGGTATGTCAAGAGGAGTACAGACCGGATCACGATACACTCGGTTCATTATCATCCCGATTGTTTCATCCACAGGTACGTTGGTAAACAGTGATTCTACGTCCAACGAGGCTCTTATCCCTGTTGCCCGTGTTCCCCGCAGTAAGTCAACAAATTCCTTCGGGGACTTCAGGCTGAAGGCGCAAGGGACATAAGGAGTCAGTAAGCCGTTGAGTCGTTTCGCCAGTCTGTACGTGGGTGTGGGTATCTGGCTGATGATTGGCCGAAGTGGGTTTCCAGGCTTATGCGTCTTGACATTTCCATACGCATATCCAGGTTTACATTCCCCAATAATCTTTGGCAGATGGAGTCCGGATTTCTTGGCATTCACAGTTTCAATCAATTTGTTGACCTTTGCTTTCAATTCGGCTGTAGTGTCCTTCGTTACCCTTTGGAATTTAGTTTGGTCAGAGAGTATGAGGTTCATTTTCGCCAGATATTCGTCTTTCTTAAGGAGGCACTACACATCAAGAAGTCAACACCAGCAATCAACAGCCAATTAACGCACAACTATATTCTACCCACTTCAAGACTCCGCTCCAATATAGAAACATCAAGAAATATGGGCCAATAGGCCTTCTGCAGTTCTATTGGTACCCAACCTCTACTTCTACAAATCTATACCCCGTTTTCCATGTTCTGTGTTTCGCCCCACTATTGTATTACATCACCTCACCCAAATGCAGGTATAAAAGCCAATGTTGTTTCATAAAGCATAAGTTGTGTGTAGATAAACTAAAGTCTTTGAAAATGTAATAAGTTTTACAAAACGCGCTCAAGTGTCGCGTCAGACTAGAAATAAAAATGAATTTTGGAGAATTGATTTTTCATTTACCGTCACCAGTAAAAAGAAACATAAGGAAAACAGAGAAAATTCGTGTTAGAATTATTAATCTTACTTTTTCGGTCATATTTAATAATATATGTCTACAGGAAAGATTGCCACCAAAATATACCAATATATATATATATATATATATATATATATATATATATATATATATATATATATATATATATATATATATATATATATATGAATGAAAACTCACACCCCAAAAGTGACTCGAACCCATACTCCCAGGAGCAACGCAACTGGTATGTACAAGACGCCTTAAACCACTTGACCATCACGACCGGACATAATGAGGTGATAGCCGAAGCTATTTGAACCACCCCACCGCCGGCACTCGGATGGTTATCTTGGGCATAGCATTTTACCAAATCACCTCATTCTTTGGGGCACACGTGAGGAACACAAATGCGAACAAGCCTGAATGGTCCCGCCGAGTGCCGGCGGTGGGGTGGTTCAAATAGCTTCGGCAATCACCTCATTATGTCCGGTCGTGATGGTCAAGTGGTTTAAGGCGTCTTGTACATACCAGTTGCGTTGCTCCTGGGAGTATGGGTTCGAGTCACTTCTGGGGTGTGAGTTTTCATTCGCATATAGTCCTGGGGACCATTCAGGCTTGTTTGCATATATATATATATATATATATATATATATATATATATATATATATATATATATATATATATATATATATATATATATGTCGTACCTAGTAGCCAGAACGCACTTCTCAGCCTACTATGCAAGGCCGATTTGCCTAATAAGCCAAGTTTTTCTGAATTAATATATTTTCTCAAATTTTTTTCTAATGAAATGATTAAGCTACTCATTTCATTATGTATTAGGTTAATTTTTTTTCATTGGAGTTAAAATTAACGTAGATATATGACCGAACCTAACCAACCCTACCTAACCTAACCTAACCTATCTTTATAGGTTAGGTTAGGTTAGGTAGCCGAAAATGTTAGGTTAGGTTAGGTTAGGTAGGTTAGGTTGTCGAAAAACAATTAATTCATGAAAACTTGGACTATTAGCAAATCGGGCCTTGCATAGTAGGCTGACAAGTGCGTTCTGGCTACTAGGTACGACATATATATATATATATATATATATATATATATATATATATATATATATATATATATATATATATATATATATGCAAACAAGCCTGAATGGTCCCCAGGACTAGATACAACTGAAAACTCACACCCCAGAAGTGACTCGAACCCATACTCCCAGGAGCTCACTGTGCAGGTGCAACACTGAACTCAGTGTTGCACAACCAGGTGGCGCTGCCACCCACAGGGAAGCAGCCAAATCCCGTAAGTATAGAGAACTGGATCACCACTACAATTTTGTCCCCATTGCTTCTGAGACACTCGGCGCCTGGGGTAAAAGTGCTACCAGTTTTTTGAAGGAACTGGGTTCTAGGCTCATTGAAACAACAAGGGACCCTAGAGCTGCCAGCTTTATTTTCCAGCGCCTCAGCGTGGCGATACAGAGGGGAAATGCGCACTGCATCCAGGGTTCCTGCCCGCCATCTGAGGAGCTGGAGGAACTCGACAACCTATGATAACCATCTTTGTAACCTATATGTAACTCCTTTTTTGTAACAAAGTTCAAATAAAGCAAATATATATGTGTACATACAAAAGAATGGATGTGGTAGGAGAAGAAAATATTAGTGTTCAGTGAGAAACCACAAGGTCTCCTCTGAATACGTTTTATTTTCTTCTCCGAGGCTATGGGTCCCCACATTGGCACCAGAGGTGGTACCCTCACAAACTATAAATATATATATATATATATATATATATATATATATATATATAGATATATATATATATATATATATATATATATATATGTCGTACCTAGTAGCCAGAACGCACTTCTCAGCCTACTATGCAAGGCCCGATTTGCCTAATAAGCCAAGTTTTCATGAATTGATGTTTTTTCGACTACCTAACCTACCTAACCTAACCTAACCTAACTTTTCGGCTACATAATCTAACCTAACCTATAAAGATAGGTTAGGTTAGGTAGGGTTGGTTAGGTTCGGTCATATATCTACGTTAATTTTAACTCCAATAAAAAAAAAATTGACCTCATACATAATGAAATGGGTAGCTTTATCATTTCATAAGAAAAAAATTGCAGAAAATATATTAATTCATTAAAACTTGGTTTATTAGGCAAATCGGGCCTTGCATAGTAAGCTGAGAAGTGCGTTCTGGCTACTAGGTACGACATATATATATATATATGTATATATATATATATGTTGGTGTGGACTACACATGTGTATCCACCCTGGCTGACACCTATGTACACTTCGGAGCTGATCAAGCAGGTGGGGCGGCCAACCACAGGGAAACAGCAAAATCTCTCAAATACAGGCGACTGGCAGGCCAATACCTCTTTGTTCCCATAGCGTCTGAGACGCATGGCCCCTGGGGCAAGAGTGCCTTGGGATTTCTCAAGGAATTGGGTTCCAAGCTCATTGACGTCACCAGAGACCCAAGGGCTTGCAGTTTTTTGTTTCAGCGCCTCAGTGTGGCGATCCAGAGGGGAAATGCTTGCTGCGTCCTCGGTTCCTGTCCGGAAGCGGAGGAGCTTCAAGAGATCCATAACCTTTAGGCATTTGTCTTGTATGTTTTGTAACCTTTAAATACACAATAAAGCATAAAATATATATATATATATATATATATATATATATATATATATATATATATATGTATATATATATATATATATATATATATATATATATAGATATATATATATATATATATATATATATATATATATCTCTATATATATAATATATTATGTGTGTGTATGTGTATATTGTTGAATATGACCGAAAGGATAAGATTAAGGATTCTAACACGAATCTTCTCAATATTTATTACGTTTTTCTTCGGTTTCGGGGGTAATTGAAAAATTAACTCTCAACAACAACAACATTCTCTTTTTGTATTTATGGTCTAACGCCTAAAAGTGCTTCGAGAGGACTTCTCACATTTTCGAAGACAGTTTTACACATATCATTTCTGGCTTATATTCGTTTTGGATGAGGTGATATGACACAAATGTTTTTGGGTGAGGTAACATAAATCAATGGGTACGAATTGTATATGAGAACATAAGAATGAAAGTAACTGCAGAAGGTCTATTGGCCCATATTTTCTCTTGCTGCTTTTATGTGGTTCAGGGTCATGAAGTGGGTGGAATATAGTTTTGCGTTAATTGGCTGTTGATTGCTGATGTTGACTTTTTGAGGTGTTCGTGCCTCGGTGATGTCAAGTCTCTTGCTATCGCTGTATCTATCGATGATTTCTGTGTTGCTTGTTAAGATTTCTCTGGTGATGGTGTGGTTGTGAGAGGAGATTATATGTTCCTTGATGGGGCCCTGTTGTTTGTGCATTGTTAATCGCCTAGAAAGAGACGTTGTTGTCGTGCCTATATACTGAGATCTTTTGGGCCGACAGTCCCCAATTGGGCATGTGAAGGCATAGACGACGTCTCTTTCTAGGCGATTAGCAATGCACAAACAACAAGGCTCTATCAAGGAACATATAATCTCCTATCACAACCAGACCGTCACCAGAGAAATCTTAACAAGCAACACAGAAATCATGGATCTGGAGCCAGATTCACGAAGGTACTTACGAAGGTTTTTCTTCTTAGTTACGAATGTTTTTCTTCTTAGCGCCTTCGTGGCGGCTACGTCGGTATTCAGGTAGCTACACTAAGTCGAAAAACCTTCGTAAGTTTGGTCCGGGATCTAAGTGTGGTTTCGACCACTCGTAGCTTTACGTAAACTGGATATAACTAAATTTTTCTCTACTACATAATTTTGTATTTTATATTTTGTATATTTTATATTTTTGTATTTTATATTTTTGTATTTTATATTTTGTATATTTTATATTTTGTATATTTATTTGTATTTGTATCATATTTTGTAACTAGCTCATCAAGATTGTAACTTGCTTAGCTAAATGAATTGTGGGGTTCAGTCCCTGAGCCCATTATGTGCCTCTGTAACCCTTTCCACTACTGCCCACGGGATGGGTATGGGGTGCATAATAAATGAACTAAACTTAAAAAAAACTCTACTACATAACACTAGGATCGATTTTAAGATTTTGGAACATAAACAAAAGATTATAAAAAATTGAATCTCGTGTGGAGGAGTCCTTCGTGTTAGTTATACATGCATTCTCTGCTTGAAACTTTGAGTAAATATGTCTTTTATGATATTAGAATTAGTTTTATAATAGCAAGATATTATACCCGTAGTTATTAAGTAAATAAACACTGGTGAACATGAAATATGAGAGAAGGTGATGAGCCCTGCCTGATGGGATCATTTACTATCACCAAATGCCCCTGTTCACCTAGTAGTAAGGGTGTACCTTAGCTATACTTACCCATTTCTAATTTATTTAGTTTGGTTTTATTTTGAAATTAAATCTGGGTGAGACATAAAATAAAAATATGCTACATAAATGATGATAGGTAAGGAGAAGGGTTAAAATGTCAAAACTTTATTCATTGAATACTTAAAGCTATAATTATGACTATATAGACTATTAAGAAAGAGAGAGGGAAGTAGGGGTCCAAGACCTCTTCCTGTTACACAACTTGGGTGTGGAACAAGTAATTATCAACAGAAGGCACCATGCCGGGAAGCTATGTAGCAGTAAGGCAGTGAGGTGAGGCAGCTACTTATTTGAGAAATGCTTATTTTATTTACCTTTAAGCTGAGGCAACTGATTTTATTTGAGGAATACTCAGCTGATTTCTCTACATTTACATGGTACAAATTTGTGTCCAAGACCTCTTCCTGTTACACAATTTGGCTGTGTGTAACCAAACTAGAAGTGCTCTCTACAAATCAAGGGACCAAATGTGGAATGACCTCCCGATTCATGTCAAAGGCTGTACCTCCTCAACAGTTTAAGAGTACTACCTAATTAACTCAATGTACCCTCTTAATCTCCTAAATGTCAACCCATGTCTTCTTCCTATTTTTTAAACAATGCTGTTCACCAACGTGTACAATTGCTGATTTTGCTATGTTACCCCCCCCCCCCCTTTTTATTTTTATTCCTTCTTTCAACAACAATTTATACCTAATCCCGATTAATATTAAGTTTTAGTCTAAGTCTTGTTTGCTGATGATACTACTCTCATCTACTCGAACCCCAGCCCCTACATACAACTAAATAATGTGGTTAATAATGAACTAAAGAAACTCCCTTATGGATGTCAACCAACAAACTAACACTTAACATAGAAAAGACCTACTACATCTTATTTGGAAGCAAATCTACAAATGCAATCAGCTTCAGATAGACAATGTAAAATTAGCAATAAAAATGATGAAAAGTTTCTCGGCATATTTCCTAGACAAGAGGAACTTTACTTCAGTACTCACATACAACACATATAAGAAAGTCTCTAAACCAGTGGTATCCTCTCCAAAATCGAGATTATGACCTAACTCTGTTCTCATCACTCTGTATTATGCACTAATCTATCCCTATCTTAATTATGGCATTTGTGCACGGGGTTCAACCACTGCAACCACCTCAGTCCATCATCACCCAGAGAAATTTGCTATCAGAATAATAACAAATTCTGCTTTCAGACAAACTCAGCCCCCTTGTTTAACTCCCTAAACATGCTAAACTAAATCTCACTCCACAAATTCTCTGTGTCAACTACATTTACAAAACCCTGTCTTTAAATGCAAATCCTGCTCTGGAACTCTCCCTGGACAGATGTAATAGGACCCATACACTCACACCAGAAATAAATATCTCTTTGATATCCCCAGAGTCAACCTTAATCTGTGTAAACACTCTATGCAAATAAAGGGACCCAGTCCTATAT
>WNGS01157764.1:0-24842 GCA_020271785.1 Procambarus virginalis
ATGTATCACAGTCAGTATGAGCACACACATCACAGGGCCACATGTATCACAGTCAGTATGACCACACACATCACAGGCAGCATGTATCACAGTTAGTATGAGCACACACATTTCAGGCCAGCATGTATCACAGTCAGTATGACACACACATCACAGCAAGCATGTATCACAGTCAGTATGACCCACACATCACAGCCAGCATGTATCACAGTCAGTATGACCACACACATCACAGGCAAGCATGTATCACAGTCTATGACCACACACATCACAGCCAGCATGTATCACAGTCAGTATGACCACACACATCACAGCACCATGTATCACAGTCAGTATGACCACACACATCACAGGCAAGCATGTATCACAGTCAGTATGACCACACACATCNTCCCTCCTGGTGGTTGATGGTGATGGAGGAGACAACTGTTCCCTCCTGGTGGTTGAGATGGATGGAGGACAACTGTTCCCTCCTGGTGGTTGAGGTGATGGAGGAGACAACTGTTCCCTCCTGGTGGTTGATGGTGATGGAGGAGACAACTGTTCCCTCCTGGTGGTTGAGGTGATGGAGGAGACAACTGTTCCCTCCTGGTGGTTGATGGTGATGGAGGGACAACTGTTCCCTCCTGGTGGTTGAGAGTGATGGAGGACAACTGTTCCCTCCTGGTGGTTGATGGTGATGGAGGAGACAACTGTTCCCTCCTGGTGGTTGAGAGTGATGGAGGGACAACTGTTCCCTCCTGGTGGTTGATGGTGATGGAGGAGACAACTGTTCCCTCCTGGTGGTTGAGAGTGATGGAGGGACAACTGTTCCCTCCTGGTGGTTGAGAGTGATGGAGGAACAACTGTTCCCTCCTGGTGGTTGAGAGTGATGGAGGGACAACTGTTCCCTCCTGGTGGTTGATGGTGATGGAGGACAACTGTTCCCTCCTGGTGGTTGATGGTGATGGAGGAGACAACTGTTCCCTCCTGGTGGTTGAGGTGATGGAGGAGACAACTGTTCCCTCCTGGTGGTTGAGGTGATGGAGGAGACAACTGTTCCCTCCTGGTGGTTGAGAGTGATGGAGGGACAACTGTTCCCTCCTGGTGGTTGATGGTGATGGAGGGACAACTGTTCCCTCCTGGTGGTTGAGAGTGATGGAGGAGACAACTGTTCCCTCCTGGTGGTTGAGGTGATGGAGGAGACAACTGTTCCCTCCTGGTGGTTGAGAGTGATGGAGGAGACAACTGTTCCCTCCTGGTGGTTGGGTGATGGAGGGACAACTGTTCCCTCCTGGTGGTTGAGGTGATGGAGGGACAACTGTTCCCTCCTGGTGGTTGAGGGTGATGGAGGAGACAACTGTTCCCTCCTGGTGGTTGAGGGTGATGGAGGGACAACTGTTCCCTCCTGGTGGTTGATGGTGATGGAGGGACAACTGTTCCCTCCTGGTGGTTGATGGTGATGGAGGGACAACTGTTCCCTCCTGGTGGTTGATGGTGATGGAGGACAACTGTTCCCTCCTGGTGGTTGAGAGTGATGGAGGAGACAACTGTTCCCTCCTGGTGGTTGAGGGTGATGGAGGAGACAACTGTTCCCTCCTGGTGGTTGATGGTGATGGAGGGACAACTGTTCCCTCCTGGTGGTTGAGGGTGATGGAGGAGACAACTGTTCCCTCCTGGTGGTTGATGGTGATGGAGGAGACAACTGTTCCCTCCTGGTGGTTGAGGTGATGGAGGGACAACTGTTCCCTCCTGGTGGTTGATGGTGATGGAGGAGACAACTGTTCCCTCCTGGTGGTTGAGAGTGATGGAGGGACAACTGTTCCCTCCTGGTGGTTGATGGTGATGGAGGAGACAACTGTTCCCTCCTGGTGGTTGAGGGTGATGGAGGAGACAACTGTTCCCTCCTGGTGGTTGAGGGTGATGGAGGAGACAACTGTTCCCTCCTGGTGGTTGAGGGTGATGGAGGAGACAACTGTTCCCTCCTGGTGGTTGAGGTGATGGAGGGACAACTGTTCCCTCCTGGTGGTTGAGGTGATGGAGGGACAACTGTTCCCTCCTGGTGGTTGAGGGTGATGGAGGGACAACTGTTCCCTCCTGGTGGTTGATGGTGATGGAGGAGACAACTGTTCCCTCCTGGTGGTTGAGGGTGATGGAGGGACAACTGTTCCCTCCTGGTGGTTGATGGTGATGGAGGGACAACTGTTCCCTCCTGGTGGTTGAGGGTGATGGAGGGACAACTGTTCCCTCCTGGTGGTTGAGAGTGATGGAGGGACAACTGTTCCCTCCTGGTGGTTGATGGTGATGGAGGAGACAACTGTTCCCTCCTGGTGGTTGAGGGTGATGGAGGGACAACTGTTCCCTCCTGGTGGTTGAGGTGATGGAGGGACAACTGTTCCCTCCTGGTGGTTGATGGTGATGGAGGGACAACTGTTCCCTCCTGGTGGTTGAGGAGTGATGGAGGGACAACTGTTCCCTCCTGGTGGTTGATGGTGATGGAGGAGACAACTGTTCCCTCCTGGTGGTTGGGTGATGGAGGGACAACTGTTCCCTCCTGGTGGTTGATGGTGATGGAGGGACAACTGTTCCCTCCTGGTGGTTGAGGGTGATGGAGGGACAACTGTTCCCTCCTGGTGGTTGAGGTGATGGAGGAGACAACTGTTCCCTCCTGGTGGTTGAGAGTGATGGAGGGGACAACTGTTCCCTCCTGGTGGTTGATGGTGATGGAGGAGACAACTGTTCCCTCCTGGTGGTTGAGAGTGATGGAGGGGACAACTGTTCCCTCCTGGTGGTTGATGGTGATGGAGGAGACAACTGTTCCCTCCTGGTGGTTGAGGTGATGGAGGGACAACTGTTCCCTCCTGGTGGTTGAGGGTGATGGAGGAGACAACTGTTCCCTCCTGGTGGTTGAGGTGATGGAGGGACAACTGTTCCCTCCTGGTGGGTTGAGTGATGGAGGAGACAACTGTTCCCTCCTGGTGGTTGATGGTGATGGAGGAGACAACTGTTCCCTCCTGGTGGTTGATGGTGATGGAGGGACAACTGTTCCCTCCTGGTGGTTGATGGTGATGGAGGGACAACTGTTCCCTCCTGGTGGTTGAGGGTGATGGAGGGACAACTGTTCCCTCCTGGTGGTTGAGGTGATGGAGGAGACAACTGTTCCCTCCTGGTGGTTGATGGTGATGGAGGAGACAACTGTTCCCTCCTGGTGGTTGAGGGTGATGGAGGAGACAACTGTTCCCTCCTGGTGGTTGAGGTGATGGAGGAGACAACTGTTCCCTCCTGGTGGTTGAGGGTGATGGAGGGACAACTGTTCCCTCCTGGTGGTTGATGGTGATGGAGGAGACAACTGTTCCCTCCTGGTGGTTGATGGTGATGGAGGGACAACTGTTCCCTCCTGGTGGTTGAGGTGATGGAGGAGACAACTGTTCCCTCCTGGTGGTTGAGGGTGATGGAGGAGACAACTGTTCCCTCCTGGTGGTTGAGGTGATGGAGGAGACAACTGTTCCCTCCTGGTGGTTGAGGGTGATGGAGGAGACAACTGTTCCCTCCTGGTGGTTGATGGTGATGGAGGAGACAACTGTTCCCTCCTGGTGGTTGATGGTGATGGAGGGACAACTGTTCCCTCCTGGTGGTTGATGGTGATGGAGGGACAACTGTTCCCTCCTGGTGGTTGAGGTGATGGAGGGACAACTGTTCCCTCCTGGTGGTTGATGTGATGGAGGAGACAACTGTTCCCTCCTGGTGGTTGAGGGTGATGGAGGAGACAACTGTTCCCTCCTGGTGGTTGATGGTGATGGAGGAGACAACTGTTCCCTCCTGGTGGTTGAGGGTGATGGAGGAGACAACTGTTCCCTCCTGGTGGTTGAGAGTGATGGAGGGACAACTGTTCCCTCCTGGTGGTTGATGGTGATGGAGGAGACAACTGTTCCCTCCTGGTGGTTGAGGTGATGGAGGAGACAACTGTTCCCTCCTGGTGGTTGATGGTGATGGAGGAGACAACTGTTCCCTCCTGGTGGTTGAGGGTGATGGAGGGACAACTGTTCCCTCCTGGTGGTTGAGGGTGATGGAGGAGACAACTGTTCCCTCCTGGTGGTTGAGGGTGATGGAGGGACAACTGTTCCCTCCTGGTGGTTGAGAGTGATGGAGGGACAACTGTTCCCTCCTGGTGGTTGATGGTGATGGAGGAGACAACTGTTCCCTCCTGGTGGTTGAGGTGATGGAGGGACAACTGTTCCCTCCTGGTGGTTGAGGGTGATGGAGGGACAACTGTTCCCTCCTGGTGGTTGAGGTGATGGAGGGACAACTGTTCCCTCCTGGTGGTTGAGGTGATGGAGGGACAACTGTTCCCTCCTGGTGGTTGAGGTGATGGAGGGACAACTGTTCCCTCCTGGTGGTTGATGGTGATGGAGGAGACAACTGTTCCCTCCTGGTGGTTGATGGTGATGGAGGGACAACTGTTCCCTCCTGGTGGTTGATGGTGATGGAGGAGACAACTGTTCCCTCCTGGTGGTTGAGGGTGATGGAGGGACAACTGTTCCCTCCTGGTGGTTGATGGTGATGGAGGAGACAACTGTTCCCTCCTGGTGGTTGAGAGTGATGGAGGGACAACTGTTCCCTCCTGGTGGTTGATGGTGATGGAGGAGACAACTGTTCCCTCCTGGTGGTTGAGGTGATGGAGGAGACAACTGTTCCCTCCTGGTGGTTGAGGTGATGGAGGGACAACTGTTCCCTCCTGGTGGTTGATGGTGATGGAGGAGACAACTGTTCCCTCCTGGTGGTTGATGGTGATGGAGGAGACAACTGTTCCCTCCTGGTGGTTGATGGTGATGGAGGAGACAACTGTTCCCTCCTGGTGGTTGAGGGTGATGGAGGAGACAACTGTTCCCTCCTGGTGGTTGATGGTGATGGAGGAGACAACTGTTCCCTCCTGGTGGTTGAGGTGATGGAGGGACAACTGTTCCCTCCTGGTGGTTGAGGGTGATGGAGGAGACAACTGTTCCCTCCTGGTGGTTGATGGTGATGGAGGAGACAACTGTTCCCTCCTGGTGGTTGAGGGTGATGGAGGGACAACTGTTCCCTCCTGGTGGTTGAGGTGATGGAGGAGACAACTGTTCCCTCCTGGTGGTTGAGGTGATGGAGGGACAACTGTTCCCTCCTGGTGGTTGAGAGTGATGGAGGGACAACTGTTCCCTCCTGGTGGTTGAGGGTGATGGAGGAGACAACTGTTCCCTCCTGGTGGTTGAGGGTGATGGAGGGACAACTGTTCCCTCCTGGTGGTTGATGGTGATGGAGGGACAACTGTTCCCTCCTGGTGGTTGAGAGTGATGGAGGGACAACTGTTCCCTCCTGGTGGTTGAGGTGATGGAGGGACAACTGTTCCCTCCTGGTGGTTGAGGGTGATGGAGGAGACAACTGTTCCCTCCTGGTGGTTGATGGTGATGGAGGAGACAACTGTTCCCTCCTGGTGGTTGATGGTGATGGAGGAGACAACTGTTCCCTCCTGGTGGTTGAGGTGATGGAGGGACAACTGTTCCCTCCTGGTGGTTGAGGGTGATGGAGGGACAACTGTTCCCTCCTGGTGGTTGAGGGTGATGGAGGGACAACTGTTCCCTCCTGGTGGTTGATGGTGATGGAGGAGACAACTGTTCCCTCCTGGTGGTTGAGGGTGATGGAGGGACAACTGTTCCCTCCTGGTGGTTGAGGTGATGGAGGGACAACTGTTCCCTCCTGGTGGTTGAGGTGATGGAGGAGACAACTGTTCCCTCCTGGTGGTTGAGGGTGATGGAGACAACTGTTCCCTCCTGGTGGTTGATGGTGATGGAGGGACAACTGTTCCCTCCTGGTGGTTGAGGTGATGGAGGGACAACTGTTCCCTCCTGGTGGTTGAGGGTGATGGAGGGACAACTGTTCCCTCCTGGTGGTTGAGGGTGATGGAGGGACAACTGTTCCCTCCTGGTGGTTGATGGTGATGGAGGAGACAACTGTTCCCTCCTGGTGGTTGAGAGTGATGGAGGAGACAACTGTTCCCTCCTGGTGGTTGATGGTGATGGAGGGACAACTGTTCCCTCCTGGTGGTTGATGGTGATGGAGGGACAACTGTTCCCTCCTGGTGGTTGATGGTGATGGAGGAGACAACTGTTCCCTCCTGGTGGTTGAGGTGATGGAGGGACAACTGTTCCCTCCTGGTGGTTGATGGTGATGGAGGAGACAACTGTTCCCTCCTGGTGGTTGATGGTGATGGAGGGACAACTGTTCCCTCCTGGTGGTTGATGGTGATGGAGAGACAACTGTTCCCTCCTGGTGGTTGATGGTGATGGAGGAGACAACTGTTCCCTCCTGGTGGTTGAGGGTGATGGAGGGACAACTGTTCCCTCCTGGTGGTTGATGGTGATGGAGGGACAACTGTTCCCTCCTGGTGGTTGAGGTGATGGAGGGACAACTGTTCCCTCCTGGTGGTTGAGAGTGATGGAGGAGACAACTGTTCCCTCCTGGTGGTTGAGAGTGATGGAGGAGACAACTGTTCCCTCCTGGTGGTTGAGGGTGATGGAGGGACAACTGTTCCCTCCTGGTGGTTGAGGGTGATGGAGGAGACAACTGTTCCCTCCTGGTGGTTGAGGGTGATGGAGAGACAACTGTTCCCTCCTGGTGGTTGAGGTGATGGAGGGACAACTGTTCCCTCCTGGTGGTTGAGGTGATGGAGGGACAACTGTTCCCTCCTGGTGGTTGAGGTGATGGAGGGACAACTGTTCCCTCCTGGTGGTTGAGAGTGATGGAGGGACAACTGTTCCCTCCTGGTGGTTGAGGGTGATGGAGGGACAACTGTTCCCTCCTGGTGGTTGAGGGTGATGGAGGGACAACTGTTCCCTCCTGGTGGTTGATGGTGATGGAGGGACAACTGTTCCCTCCTGGTGGTTGATGGTGATGGAGGAGACAACTGTTCCCTCCTGGTGGTTGAGGGTGATGGAGGGACAACTGTTCCCTCCTGGTGGTTGATGGTGATGGAGGAGACAACTGTTCCCTCCTGGTGGTTGAGGGTGATGGAGGAGACAACTGTTCCCTCCTGGTGGTTGAGGGTGATGGAGGAGACAACTGTTCCCTCCTGGTGGTTGATGGTGATGGAGGGACAACTGTTCCCTCCTGGTGGTTGAGGGTGATGGAGGGACAACTGTTCCCTCCTGGTGGTTGAGGTGATGGAGGGACAACTGTTCCCTCCTGGTGGTTGAGGGTGATGGAGGGACAACTGTTCCCTCCTGGTGGTTGAGGGTGATGGAGGGACAACTGTTCCCTCCTGGTGGTTGAGGTGATGGAGGGACAACTGTTCCCTCCTGGTGGTTGAGGTGATGGAGGGACAACTGTTCCCTCCTGGTGGTTGAGGGTGATGGAGGGACAACTGTTCCCTCCTGGTGGTTGAGGGTGATGGAGGACAACTGTTCCCTCCTGGTGGTTGAGGGTGATGGAGGGACAACTGTTCCCTCCTGGTGGTTGATGGTGATGGAGGACAACTGTTCCCTCCTGGTGGTTGAGGGTGATGGAGGGACAACTGTTCCCTCCTGGTGGTTGAGGTGATGGAGGGACAACTGTTCCCTCCTGGTGGTTGATGGTGATGGAGGGACAACTGTTCCCTCCTGGTGGTTGAGGGTGATGGAGGGACAACTGTTCCCTCCTGGTGGTTGAGGGTGATGGAGGACAACTGTTCCCTCCTGGTGGTTGAGGGTGATGGAGGGACAACTGTTCCCTCCTGGTGGTTGAGGGTGATGGAGGGACAACTGTTCCCTCCTGGTGGTTGATGGTGATGGAGGAGACAACTGTTCCCTCCTGGTGGTTGATGGTGATGGAGGGACAACTGTTCCCTCCTGGTGGTTGAGGGTGATGGAGGGACAACTGTTCCCTCCTGGTGGTTGATGGTGATGGAGGAGACAACTGTTCCCTCCTGGTGGTTGATGGTGATGGAGGGACAACTGTTCCCTCCTGGTGGTTGATGGTGATGGAGGAGACAACTGTTCCCTCCTGGTGGTTGAGAGTGATGGAGGGACAACTGTTCCCTCCTGGTGGTTGATGGTGATGGAGGGACAACTGTTCCCTCCTGGTGGTTGATGGTGATGGAGGGACAACTGTTCCCTCCTGGTGGTTGAGGGTGATGGAGGGACAACTGTTCCCTCCTGGTGGTTGATGGTGATGGAGGAGACAACTGTTCCCTCCTGGTGGTTGAGAGTGATGGAGGGACAACTGTTCCCTCCTGGTGGTTGATGGTGATGGAGGAGACAACTGTTCCCTCCTGGTGGTTGAGGTGATGGAGGGACAACTGTTCCCTCCTGGTGGTTGAGGTGATGGAGGAGACAACTGTTCCCTCCTGGTGGTTGATGGTGATGGAGGGACAACTGTTCCCTCCTGGTGGTTGATGGTGATGGAGGAGACAACTGTTCCCTCCTGGTGGTTGAGAGTGATGGAGGGACAACTGTTCCCTCCTGGTGGTTGATGGTGATGGAGGGACAACTGTTCCCTCCTGGTGGTTGAGGTGATGGAGGGACAACTGTTCCCTCCTGGTGGTTGATGGTGATGGAGGGACAACTGTTCCCTCCTGGTGGTTGAGAGTGATGGAGGAGACAACTGTTCCCTCCTGGTGGTTGAGGGTGATGGAGGGACAACTGTTCCCTCCTGGTGGTTGATGGTGATGGAGGGACAACTGTTCCCTCCTGGTGGTTGATGGTGATGGAGGAGACAACTGTTCCCTCCTGGTGGTTGATGGTGATGGAGGGACAACTGTTCCCTCCTGGTGGTTGAGGGTGATGGAGGAGACAACTGTTCCCTCCTGGTGGTTGAGGGTGATGGAGGAGACAACTGTTCCCTCCTGGTGGTTGAGGGTGATGGAGGAGACAACTGTTCCCTCCTGGTGGTTGAGGGTGATGGAGGGACAACTGTTCCCTCCTGGTGGTTGAGGTGATGGAGGAGACAACTGTTCCCTCCTGGTGGTTGAGGGTGATGGAGGGACAACTGTTCCCTCCTGGTGGTTGATGGTGATGGAGGAGACAACTGTTCCCTCCTGGTGGTTGAGGGTGATGGAGGGACAACTGTTCCCTCCTGGTGGTTGAGGTGATGGAGGGACAACTGTTCCCTCCTGGTGGTTGAGGGTGATGGAGGAGACAACTGTTCCCTCCTGGTGGTTGAGGTGATGGAGGGACAACTGTTCCCTCCTGGTGGTTGAGGGTGATGGAGGGACAACTGTTCCCTCCTGGTGGTTGATGGTGATGGAGGGACAACTGTTCCCTCCTGGTGGTTGAGGTGATGGAGGAGACAACTGTTCCCTCCTGGTGGTTGAGGGTGATGGAGGAGACAACTGTTCCCTCCTGGTGGTTGATGGTGATGGAGGAGACAACTGTTCCCTCCTGGTGGTTGATGGTGATGGAGGGACAACTGTTCCCTCCTGGTGGTTGAGGTGATGGAGGAGACAACTGTTCCCTCCTGGTGGTTGAGGGTGATGGAGGAGACAACTGTTCCCTCCTGGTGGTTGAGGGTGATGGAGGAGACAACTGTTCCCTCCTGGTGGTTGAGGTGATGGAGGGACAACTGTTCCCTCCTGGTGGTTGATGGTGATGGAGGAGACAACTGTTCCCTCCTGGTGGTTGAGAGTGATGGAGGGACAACTGTTCCCTCCTGGTGGTTGAGAGTGATGGAGGGACAACTGTTCCCTCCTGGTGGTTGAGGGTGATGGAGGAGACAACTGTTCCCTCCTGGTGGTTGAGGTGATGGAGGGACAACTGTTCCCTCCTGGTGGTTGAGGTGATGGAGGGACAACTGTTCCCTCCTGGTGGTTGAGGGTGATGGAGGAGACAACTGTTCCCTCCTGGTGGTTGAGGGTGATGGAGGAGACAACTGTTCCCTCCTGGTGGTTGAGGGTGATGGAGGGACAACTGTTCCCTCCTGGTGGTTGAGGGTGATGGAGGAGACAACTGTTCCCTCCTGGTGGTTGAGAGTGATGGAGGGGACAACTGTTCCCTCCTGGTGGTTGAGGTGATGGAGGGACAACTGTTCCCTCCTGGTGGTTGATGGTGATGGAGGGACAACTGTTCCCTCCTGGTGGTTGATGGTGATGGAGGGACAACTGTTCCCTCCTGGTGGTTGAGGTGATGGAGGGACAACTGTTCCCTCCTGGTGGTTGATGGTGATGGAGGAGACAACTGTTCCCTCCTGGTGGTTGAGGTGATGGAGGGACAACTGTTCCCTCCTGGTGGTTGAGGTGATGGAGGGACAACTGTTCCCTCCTGGTGGTTGATGGTGATGGAGGGACAACTGTTCCCTCCTGGTGGTTGAGGTGATGGAGGAGACAACTGTTCCCTCCTGGTGGTTGATGGTGATGGAGGAGACAACTGTTCCCTCCTGGTGGTTGATGGTGATGGAGGAGACAACTGTTCCCTCCTGGTGGTTGATGGTGATGGAGGGACAACTGTTCCCTCCTGGTGGTTGAGGTGATGGAGGGGACAACTGTCCCTCCTGGTGGTTGAGGGTGATGGAGGAGACAACTGTTCCCTCCTGGTGGTTGATGGTGATGGAGGGGACAACTGTTCCCTCCTGGTGGTTGAGGTGATGGAGGAGACAACTGTTCCCTCCTGGTGGTTGATGGTGATGGAGGGACAACTGTTCCCTCCTGGTGGTTGATGGTGATGGAGGAGACAACTGTTCCCTCCTGGTGGTTGAGGGTGATGGAGGAGACAACTGTTCCCTCCTGGTGGTTGAGGTGATGGAGGGACAACTGTTCCCTCCTGGTGGTTGAGGGTGATGGAGGGAACAACTGTTCCTCCTGGTGGTTGATGGTGATGGAGGAGGACAACTGTTCCTCCTGGTGGTTGAGGTGATGGAGGAGACAACTGTTCCCTCCTGGTGGTTGAGGTGATGGAGGAGACAACTGTTCCCTCCTGGTGGTTGATGGTGATGGAGGAGACAACTGTTCCCTCCTGGTGGTTGATGGTGATGGAGGGGACAACTGTTCCCTCCTGGTGGTTGAGGTGATGGAGGAGACAACTGTTCCCTCCTGGTGGTTGATGGTGATGGAGGAGACAACTGTTCCCTCCTGGTGGTTGAGGGTGATGGAGGGACAAACTGTTCCCTCCTGGTGGTTGATGGTGATGGAGGAGACAACTGTTTCCTCCTGGTGGTTGAGAGTGATGGAGGACAACTGTTCCCTCCTGGTGGTTGAGGTGATGGAGGAGACAACTGTTCCCTCCTGGTGGTTGAGGGTGATGGAGGGACAACTGTTCCCTCCTGGTGGTTGATGGTGATGGAGGGACAACTGTTCCCTCCTGGTGGTTGATGTGATGGAGGAGACAACTGTTCCCTCCTGGTGGTTGAGAGTGATGGAGGGACAACTGTTCCCTCCTGGTGGTGAGATGTGATGGAGGACAAACTGTTCCCTCCTGGTGGTTGAGGGTGATGGAGGAGACAACTGTTCCCTCCTGGTGGTTGAGGTGATGGAGGAGACAACTGTTCCCTCCTGGTGGTTGAGGGTGATGGAGGGACAACTGTTCCCTCCTGGTGGTTGAGGTGATGGAGGAGACAACTGTTCCCTCCTGGTGGTTGAGAGTGATGGAGGGACAACTGTTCCCTCCTGGTGGTTGAGAGTGATGGAGGGACAACTGTTCCCTCCTGGTGGTTGAGGGTGATGGAGGGACAACTGTTCCTCCTGGTGGTTGATGGTGATGGAGGAGACAACTGTTCCCTCCTGGTGGTTGAGAGGTGATGGAGGGACAACTGTTCCCTCCTGGTGGTTGAGGGTGATGGAGGAGACAACTGTTCCCTCTGGTGGTTGAGGTGATGGAGGGACAACTGTTCCCTCCTGGTGGTTGAGGTGATGGAGGGACAACTGTTCCCTCCTGGTGGTTGAGGGTGATGGAGGGACAACTGTCCCTCCTGGTGGTTGTGGATGGAGGGGACAACTGTTCCTCCTGGTGGTTGAGGTGATGGAGGAGACAACTGTTGCCTCCTGGTGGTTGAGAGTGATGGAGGGACAACTGTTCCCTCCTGGTGGTTGGGAGTGATGGAGGAGACAACTGTTCCCTCCTGGTGGTTGATGGTGATGGAGGAGACAACTGTTCCCTCCTGGTGGTTGAGGGTGATGGAGGGACAACTGTTCCCTCCTGGTGGTTGATGGTGATGGAGGGACAACTGTTCCCTCCTGGTGGTTGAGGTGATGGAGGGACAACTGTTCCCTCCTGGTGGTTGATGGTGATGGAGGAGACAACTGTTCCCTCCTGGTGGTTGAGGGTGATGGAGGAGACAACTGTTCCCTCCTGGTGGTTGATGGTGATGGAGGGACAACTGTTCCCTCCTGGTGGTTGATGGTGATGGAGGGACAACTGTTCCCTCCTGGTGGTTGAGGGTGATGGAGGGACAACTGTTCCCTCCTGGTGGTTGATGGTGATGGAGGAGACAACTGTTCCCTCCTGGTGGTTGATGGTGATGGAGGGACAACTGTTCCCTCCTGGTGGTTGAGGGTGATGGAGGGACAACTGTTCCCTCCTGGTGGTTGATGGTGATGGAGGGACAACTGTTCCCTCCTGGTGGTTGGGGTGATGGAGGGCCAACTGTTCCCTCCTGGTGGTTGATGGTGATGGAGGAGACAACTGTTCCCTCCTGGTGGTTGAGGGTGATGGAGGGACAACTGTTCCCTCCTGGTGGTTGAGGGTGATGGAGGGACAACTGTTCCCTCCTGGTGGTTGAGGGTGATGGAGGGACAACTGTTCCCTCCTGGTGGTTGATGGTGATGGAGGAGACAACTGTTCCCTCCTGGTGGTTGAGAGTGATGGAGGGGACAACTGTTCCCTCCTGGTGGTTGATGGTGATGGAGGAGACAACTGTTCCCTCCTGGTGGTTGATGGTGATGGAGGGACAACTGTTCCCTCCTGGTGGTTGATGGTGATGGAGGAGACAACTGTTCCCTCCTGGTGGTTGAGAGTGATGGAGGGGACAACTGTTCCCTCCTGGTGGTTGATGGTGATGGAGGAGACAACTGTTCCCTCCTGGTGGTTGATGGTGATGGAGGGGACAACTGTTCCCTCCTGGTGGTTGAGGGTGATGGAGGAGACAACTGTTCCCTCCTGGTGGTTGAGGGTGATGGAGGGACAACTGTTCCCTCCTGGTGGTTGATGGTGATGGAGGAGACAACTGTTCCCTCCTGGTGGTTGAGGGTGATGGAGGGACAACTGTTCCCTCCTGGTGGTTGATGGTGATGGAGGAGACAACTGTTCCCTCCTGGTGGTTGATGGTGATGGAGGAGACAACTGTTCCCTCCTGGTGGTTGAGAGTGATGGAGGGACAACTGTTCCCTCCTGGTGGTTGAGAGTGATGGAGGGACAACTGTTCCCTCCTGGTGGTTGATGGTGATGGAGGGACAACTGTTCCCTCCTGGTGGTTGATGGTGATGGAGGAGACAACTGTTCCCTCCTGGTGGTTGATGGTGATGGAGGGACAACTGTTCCCTCCTGGTGGTTGATGGTGATGGAGGAGACAACTGTTCCCTCCTGGTGGTTGAGAGTGATGGAGGAGACAACTGTTCCCTCCTGGTGGTTGATGGTGATGGAGGGACAACTGTTCCCTCCTGGTGGTTGATGGTGATGGAGGGACAACTGTTCCCTCCTGGTGGTTGAGGGTGATGGAGGGACAACTGTTCCCTCCTGGTGGTTGATGGTGATGGAGGAGACAACTGTTCCCTCCTGGTGGTTGAGGGTGATGGAGGGACAACTGTTCCCTCCTGGTGGTTGATGGTGATGGAGGAGACAACTGTTCCCTCCTGGTGGTTGAGGGTGATGGAGGGACAACTGTTCCCTCCTGGTGGTTGAGGTGATGGAGGAGACAACTGTTCCCTCCTGGTGGTTGATGGTGATGGAGGGACAACTGTTCCCTCCTGGTGGTTGAGGTGATGGAGGGACAACTGTTCCCTCCTGGTGGTTGATGGTGATGGAGGGACAACTGTTCCCTCCTGGTGGTTGAGGGTGATGGAGGGACAACTGTTCCCTCCTGGTGGTTGATGGTGATGGAGGAGACAACTGTTCCCTCCTGGTGGTTGAGGGTGATGGAGGGACAACTGTTCCCTCCTGGTGGTTGAGGGTGATGGAGGAGACAACTGTTCCCTCCTGGTGGTTGAGGGTGATGGAGGGACAACTGTTCCCTCCTGGTGGTTGAGGGTGATGGAGGGACAACTGTTCCCTCCTGGTGGTTGAGGTGATGGAGGGACAACTGTTCCCTCCTGGTGGTTGAGGGTGATGGAGGGACAACTGTTCCCTCCTGGTGGTTGAGGGTGATGGAGGGACAACTGTTCCCTCCTGGTGGTTGAGGGTGATGGAGGGACAACTGTTCCCTCCTGGTGGTTGATGGTGATGGAGGGACAACTGTTCCCTCCTGGTGGTTGAGGGTGATGGAGGGACAACTGTTCCCTCCTGGTGGTTGAGGGTGATGGAGGAGACAACTGTTCCCTCCTGGTGGTTGAGGTGATGGAGGGACAACTGTTCCCTCCTGGTGGTTGATGGTGATGGAGGGACAACTGTTCCCTCCTGGTGGTTGATGGTGATGGAGGAGACAACTGTTCCCTCCTGGTGGTTGAGGTGATGGAGGGACAACTGTTCCCTCCTGGTGGTTGAGGTGATGGAGGGACAACTGTTCCCTCCTGGTGGTTGAGGTGATGGAGGAGACAACTGTTCCCTCCTGGTGGTTGATGGTGATGGAGGGACAACTGTTCCCTCCTGGTGGTTGAGGTGATGGAGGGACAACTGTTCCCTCCTGGTGGTTGAGGTGATGGAGGGACAACTGTTCCCTCCTGGTGGTTGATGGTGATGGAGGGACAACTGTTCCCTCCTGGTGGTTGATGGTGATGGAGGAGACAACTGTTCCCTCCTGGTGGTTGAGGTGATGGAGGGACAACTGTTCCCTCCTGGTGGTTGATGGTGATGGAGGAGACAACTGTTCCCTCCTGGTGGTTGAGAGTGATGGAGGAGACAACTGTTCCCTCCTGGTGGTTGATGGTGATGGAGGAGACAACTGTTCCCTCCTGGTGGTTGATGGTGATGGAGGAGACAACTGTTCCCTCCTGGTGGTTGAGGTGATGGAGGAGACAACTGTTCCCTCCTGGTGGTTGATGGTGATGGAGGAGACAACTGTTCCCTCCTGGTGGTTGAGTGATGGAGGAGACAACTGTTCCCTCCTGGTGGTTGAGAGTGATGGAGGGACAACTGTTCCCTCCTGGTGGTTGAGGTGATGGAGGGACAACTGTTCCCTCCTGGTGGTTGAGGTGATGGAGGGACAACTGTTCCCTCCTGGTGGTTGAGGTGATGGAGGGACAACTGTTCCCTCCTGGTGGTTGATGGTGATGGAGGAGACAACTGTTCCCTCCTGGTGGTTGAGGTGATGGAGGAGACAACTGTTCCCTCCTGGTGGTTGAGGGTGATGGAGGGACAACTGTTCCCTCCTGGTGGTTGATGGTGATGGAGGAGACAACTGTTCCCTCCTGGTGGTTGAGGTGATGGAGGGACAACTGTTCCCTCCTGGTGGTTGATGGTGATGGAGGAGACAACTGTTCCCTCCTGGTGGTTGATGGTGATGGAGGGACAACTGTTCCCTCCTGGTGGTTGAGGGTGATGGAGGAGACAACTGTTCCCTCCTGGTGGTTGATGGTGATGGAGGAGACAACTGTTCCCTCCTGGTGGTTGATGGTGATGGAGGGACAACTGTTCCCTCCTGGTGGTTGAGGTGATGGAGGAGACAACTGTTCCCTCCTGGTGGTTGAGGTGATGGAGGGACAACTGTTCCCTCCTGGTGGTTGAGGTGATGGAGGAGACAACTGTTCCCTCCTGGTGGTTGATGGTGATGGAGGGACAACTGTTCCCTCCTGGTGGTTGATGGTGATGGAGGGACAACTGTTCCCTCCTGGTGGTTGAGGTGATGGAGGGACAACTGTTCCCTCCTGGTGGTTGAGGTGATGGAGGAGACAACTGTTCCCTCCTGGTGGTTGATGGTGATGGAGGAGACAACTGTTCCCTCCTGGTGGTTGAGGTGATGGAGGGACAACTGTTCCCTCCTGGTGGTTGATGGTGATGGAGGAGACAACTGTTCCCTCCTGGTGGTTGAGGGTGATGGAGGGACAACTGTTCCCTCCTGGTGGTTGAGAGTGATGGAGGGACAACTGTTCCCTCCTGGTGGTTGAGGTGATGGAGGGACAACTGTTCCCTCCTGGTGGTTGATGGTGATGGAGGGACAACTGTTCCCTCCTGGTGGTTGATGGTGATGGAGGAGACAACTGTTCCCTCCTGGTGGTTGAGGGTGATGGAGGAGACAACTGTTCCCTCCTGGTGGTTGATGGTGATGGAGGAGACAACTGTTCCCTCCTGGTGGTTGATGGTGATGGAGGGACAACTGTTCCCTCCTGGTGGTTGAGGGTGATGGAGGAGACAACTGTTCCCTCCTGGTGGTTGAGGTGATGGAGGAGACAACTGTTCCCTCCTGGTGGTTGAGGTGATGGAGGGACAACTGTTCCCTCCTGGTGGTTGATGGTGATGGAGGAGACAACTGTTCCCTCCTGGTGGTTGATGGTGATGGAGGAGACAACTGTTCCCTCCTGGTGGTTGAGAGTGATGGAGGGACAACTGTTCCCTCCTGGTGGTTGATGGTGATGGAGGGACAACTGTTCCCTCCTGGTGGTTGATGGTGATGGAGGAGACAACTGTTCCCTCCTGGTGGTTGATGGTGATGGAGGGACAACTGTTCCCTCCTGGTGGTTGAGGTGATGGAGGGACAACTGTTCCCTCCTGGTGGTTGAGGTGATGGAGGAGACAACTGTTCCCTCCTGGTGGTTGAGGTGATGGAGGGACAACTGTTCCCTCCTGGTGGTTGATGGTGATGGAGGAGACAACTGTTCCCTCCTGGTGGTTGAGGTGATGGAGGGACAACTGTTCCCTCCTGGTGGTTGATGGTGATGGAGGAGACAACTGTTCCCTCCTGGTGGTTGAGGTGATGGAGGAGACAACTGTTCCCTCCTGGTGGTTGATGGTGATGGAGGAGACAACTGTTCCCTCCTGGTGGTTGAGGTGATGGAGGGACAACTGTTCCCTCCTGGTGGTTGAGGTGATGGAGGAGACAACTGTTCCCTCCTGGTGGTTGAGGTGATGGAGGAGACAACTGTTCCCTCCTGGTGGTTGAGGTGATGGAGGAGACAACTGTTCCCTCCTGGTGGTTGATGGTGATGGAGGGACAACTGTTCCCTCCTGGTGGTTGATGGTGATGGAGGAGACAACTGTTCCCTCCTGGTGGTTGAGGTGATGGAGGAGACAACTGTTCCCTCCTGGTGGTTGATGGTGATGGAGGGACAACTGTTCCCTCCTGGTGGTTGAGGTGATGGAGGAGACAACTGTTCCCTCCTGGTGGTTGAGGTGATGGAGGAGACAACTGTTCCCTCCTGGTGGTTGAGGTGATGGAGGGACAACTGTTCCCTCCTGGTGGTTGAGGGTGATGGAGGGACAACTGTTCCCTCCTGGTGGTTGATGGTGATGGAGGGACAACTGTTCCCTCCTGGTGGTTGAGGTGATGGAGGGACAACTGTTCCCTCCTGGTGGTTGAGAGTGATGGAGGAGACAACTGTTCCCTCCTGGTGGTTGATGGTGATGGAGGGACAACTGTTCCCTCCTGGTGGTTGAGGTGATGGAGGGACAACTGTTCCCTCCTGGTGGTTGAGGTGATGGAGGAGACAACTGTTCCCTCCTGGTGGTTGAGGGTGATGGAGGGACAACTGTTCCCTCCTGGTGGTTGAGGTGATGGAGGAGACAACTGTTCCCTCCTGGTGGTTGATGGTGATGGAGGGACAACTGTTCCCTCCTGGTGGTTGATGGTGATGGAGGAGACAACTGTTCCCTCCTGGTGGTTGAGGTGATGGAGGGACAACTGTTCCCTCCTGGTGGTTGAGGGTGATGGAGGGACAACTGTTCCCTCCTGGTGGTTGATGGTGATGGAGGAGACAACTGTTCCCTCCTGGTGGTTGATGGTGATGGAGGGACAACTGTTCCCTCCTGGTGGTTGAGGTGATGGAGGAGACAACTGTTCCCTCCTGGTGGTTGAGGTGATGGAGGGACAACTGTTCCCTCCTGGTGGTTGATGGTGATGGAGGAGACAACTGTTCCCTCCTGGTGGTTGAGGGTGATGGAGGAGACAACTGTTCCCTCCTGGTGGTTGAGGTGATGGAGGAGACAACTGTTCCCTCCTGGTGGTTGAGAGTGATGGAGGGACAACTGTTCCCTCCTGGTGGTTGAGAGTGATGGAGGAGACAACTGTTCCCTCCTGGTGGTTGAGGTGATGGAGGGACAACTGTTCCCTCCTGGTGGTTGAGGTGATGGAGGGACAACTGTTCCCTCCTGGTGGTTGATGGTGATGGAGGAGACAACTGTTCCCTCCTGGTGGTTGATGGTGATGGAGGAGACAACTGTTCCCTCCTGGTGGTTGAGGGTGATGGAGGGACAACTGTTCCCTCCTGGTGGTTGAGATGGTGATGGAGGGACAACTGTTCCCTCCTGGTGGTTGATGGTGATGGAGGAGACAACTGTTCCCTCCTGGTGGTTGATGGTGATGGAGGAGACAACTGTTCCCTCCTGGTGGTTGATGGTGATGGAGGAGACAACTGTTCCCTCCTGGTGGTTGATGGTGATGGAGGGACAACTGTTCCCTCCTGGTGGTTGATGGTGATGGAGGGACAACTGTTCCCTCCTGGTGGTTGAGAGTGATGGAGGAGACAACTGTTCCCTCCTGGTGGTTGATGGTGATGGAGGAGACAACTGTTCCCTCCTGGTGGTTGATGGTGATGGAGGAGACAACTGTTCCCTCCTGGTGGTTGATGGTGATGGAGGAGACAACTGTTCCCTCCTGGTGGTTGAGGTGATGGAGGGACAACTGTTCCCTCCTGGTGGTTGAGGTGATGGAGAGACAACTGTTCCCTCCTGGTGGTTGAGGTGATGGAGGAGACAACTGTTCCCTCCTGGTGGTTGAGGTGATGGAGGGACAACTGTTCCCTCCTGGTGGTTGATGGTGATGGAGGGACAACTGTTCCCTCCTGGTGGTTGAGGGTGATGGAGGAGACAACTGTTCCCTCCTGGTGGTTGATGGTGATGGAGAGACAACTGTTCCCTCCTGGTGGTTGATGGTGATGGAGGAGACAACTGTTCCCTCCTGGTGGTTGATGGTGATGGAGGGACAACTGTTCCCTCCTGGTGGTTGAGGTGATGGAGGGACAACTGTTCCCTCCTGGTGGTTGATGGTGATGGAGGAGACAACTGTTCCCTCCTGGTGGTTGATGGTGATGGAGGGACAACTGTTCCCTCCTGGTGGTTGAGGTGATGGAGGAGACAACTGTTCCCTCCTGGTGGTTGATGGTGATGGAGGGACAACTGTTCCCTCCTGGTGGTTGATGGTGATGGAGGAGACAACTGTTCCCTCCTGGTGGTTGAGGTGATGGAGGAGACAACTGTTCCCTCCTGGTGGTTGATGGTGATGGAGGAGACAACTGTTCCCTCCTGGTGGTTGATGGTGATGGAGGGACAACTGTTCCCTCCTGGTGGTTGAGAGTGATGGAGGAGACAACTGTTCCCTCCTGGTGGTTGAGGTGATGGAGGGACAACTGTTCCCTCCTGGTGGTTGATGGTGATGGAGGAGACAACTGTTCCCTCCTGGTGGTTGATGGTGATGGAGGAGACAACTGTTCCCTCCTGGTGGTTGAGGTGATGGAGGGACAACTGTTCCCTCCTGGTGGTTGAGGGTGATGGAGGGACAACTGTTCCCTCCTGGTGGTTGAGGTGATGGAGGGACAACTGTTCCCTCCTGGTGGTTGAGAGTGATGGAGGAGACAACTGTTCCCTCCTGGTGGTTGATGGTGATGGAGGAGACAACTGTTCCCTCCTGGTGGTTGATGGTGATGGAGGGACAACTGTTCCCTCCTGGTGGTTGATGGTGATGGAGGGACAACTGTTCCCTCCTGGTGGTTGAGAGTGATGGAGGAGACAACTGTTCCCTCCTGGTGGTTGATGGTGATGGAGGAGACAACTGTTCCCTCCTGGTGGTTGAGGTGATGGAGGAGACAACTGTTCCCTCCTGGTGGTTGAGGGTGATGGAGGACAACTGTTCCCTCCTGGTGGTTGAGGTGATGGAGGGACAACTGTTCCCTCCTGGTGGTTGATGGTGATGGAGGAGACAACTGTTCCCTCCTGGTGGTTGATGGTGATGGAGGAGACAACTGTTCCCTCCTGGTGGTTGAGGTGATGGAGGAGACAACTGTTCCCTCCTGGTGGTTGAGGGTGATGGAGGGACAACTGTTCCCTCCTGGTGGTTGAGAGTGATGGAGGAGACAACTGTTCCCTCCTGGTGGTTGATGGTGATGGAGGAGACAACTGTTCCCTCCTGGTGGTTGATGGTGATGGAGGAGACAACTGTTCCCTCCTGGTGGTTGATGGTGATGGAGGGACAACTGTTCCCTCCTGGTGGTTGATGGTGATGGAGGAGACAACTGTTCCCTCCTGGTGGTTGATGGTGATGGAGGAGACAACTGTTCCCTCCTGGTGGTTGATGGTGATGGAGGAGACAACTGTTCCCTCCTGGTGGTTGATGGTGATGGAGGAGACAACTGTTCCCTCCTGGTGGTTGAGGTGATGGAGGGACAACTGTTCCCTCCTGGTGGTTGATGGTGATGGAGGGACAACTGTTCCCTCCTGGTGGTTGATGGTGATGGAGGGACAACTGTTCCCTCCTGGTGGTTGATGTGATGGAGAACAACTGTTCCCTCCTGGTGGTTGAGGTGATGGAGGAGACAACTGTCCCTCCTGGTGGTTGAGGGTGATGGAGGGACAACTGTTCCCTCCTGGTGGTTGAGGTGATGGAGAGACAACTGTTCCCTCCTGGTGGTTGATGGTGATGGAGGAGACAACTGTTCCCTCCTGGTGGTTGAGAGTGATGGAGGGACACTGTTCCCTCCTGGTGTTGAGGTGATGGAGGACACTGTTCCCTCCTGGTGGTTGATGGTGATGGAGGAGACAACTGTTCCCTCCTGGTGGTTGAGGTGATGGAGGGACAACTGTTCCCTCCTGGTGGTTGAGGGTGATGAGGAGACAACTGTTCCCTCCTGGTGGTTGAGAGTGATGGAGGGACAACTGTTCCCTCCTGGTGGTTGATGTGATGGAGGGACAACTGTTCCCTCCTGGTGGTTGATGGTGATGGAGGGACAACTGTTCCCTCCTGGTGGTTGATGTGATGGAGGGACAACTGTTCCCTCCTGGTGGTTGATGGTGATGGAGGAGACAACTGTTCCCTCCTGGTGGTTGATGGTGATGGAGGAGACAACTGTTCCCTCCTGGTGGTTNCTTTACAATTACTTTTTCTATGAACAATTCTCTAACACTATCCACTAATTTATATGTTATGTTACACGTTCCACTTCACTGTTCACCGTATCACTGCTCGCTATATTTGATATATATCGCTTTTGCCTGTACACATGAGCCTGGTGGCACTGGCTCACCACGTGGGACCAGGTTTATTCTGTATTTAACTCAAAGTTCCATTTTTAATTTCTGTATTCAACTTTCCTACGGTCACTATGCACTGGGTGATCACTGTGGCCGTAATCCATAGTTGTAATCCTAAAAAATCCCGGTTTATTCCAGTGTTTTCACGGAGCGCGACGACGACACGTCTGTCCCCTAACCCGCCGATATATACTCGTACTGTTTACGATATATACTCGTACGTACGATATATATATATACTCGTACGTACGATATATACTGTTCCCTCCTGGTGGTTGAGGGTGATGGAGGAGACAACTGTTCCCTCCTGGTGGTTGAGGGTGATGGAGGAGACAACTGTTCCCTCCTGGTGGTTGAGGGTGATGGAGGAGACAACTGTTCCCTCCTGGTGGTTGATGGTGATGGAGGAGACAAGGGTTCCCTCCTGGTGGTTGATGGTGATGGAGGAGACAAGTGTTCCCTCCTGGTGGTTGATGGTGATGGAGGGACAACTGTTCCCTCCTGGTGGTTGATGGTGATGGAGGGACAAGTGTTCCCTCCTGGTGGTTAAGAGTGATGGAGGAGACAACTGTTCCCTCCTGGTGGTTGATAGTGATGGAGGAGACAACTGTTCCCTCCTGGTGGTTGATGGTGATGGAGGAGACAAGTGTTCCCTCCTGGTGGTTGAGAGTGATGGAGGAGACAACTGTTCCCTCCTGGTGGTTGAGAGTGATGGAGGAGACAAGTGTTCCCTCCTGGTGGTTGATGGTGATGGAGGGACAACTGTTCCCTCCTGGTGGTTGAGGGTGATGGAGGGACAACTGTTCCCTCCTGGTGTTTGAGAGAGATGGAGGAGACAAATGTTCCCTCCTGGTGGTTGAGAGTGATGGAGGGACAACTGTTCCCTCCTGTTGGTTGATGGTGATGGAGGAGACAACTGTTCCCTCCTGGTGGTTGAGGGTGATGGAGGAGACAACTGTTCCCTCCTGGTGGTTGATGGTGATGGAGGAGACAACTGTTCCCTCCTGGTGGTTGAGGGTGATGGAGGGACAACTGTTCCCTCCTGGTGGTTGATGGTGATGGAGGAGACAACTGTTCCCTCCTGGTGGTTGATGGTGATGGAGGAGACAACTGTTCCCTCCTGGTGGTTGAGGGTGATGGAGGGGACAACTGTTCCCTCCTGGTGGTTGGGAGTGATGGAGGGACAACTGTTCCCTCCTGGTGGTTGATGGTGATGGAGGAGACAACTGTTCCCTCCTGGTGGTTGAGGGTGATGGAGGGACAACTGTTCCCTCCTGGTGGTTGAGGGTGATGGAGGGACAACTGTTCCCTCCTGGTGGTTGATGGTGATGGAGGGACAACTGTTCCCTCCTGGTGGTTGGGAGTGATGGAGGGACAACTGTTCCCTCCTGGTGGTTGAGAGTGATGGAGGGACAACTGTTCCCTCCTGGTGGTTGAGAGTGATGGAGGGACAACTGTTCCCTCCTGGTGGTTGATGGTGATGGAGGAGACAACTGTTCCCTCCTGGTGGTTGAGAGTGATGGAGGGACAACTGTTCCCTCCTGGTGGTTGATGGTGATGGAGGAGACAACTGTTCCCTCCTGGTGGTTGAGAGTGATGGAGGGACAACTGTTCCCTCCTGGTGGTTGATGGTGATGGAGGGACAACTGTTCCCTCCTGGTGGTTGAGGGTGATGGAGGGACAACTGTTCCCTCCTGGTGGTTGAGAGTGATGGAGGGACAACTGTTCCCTCCTGGTGGTTGAGAGTGATGGAGGGACAACTGTTCCCTCCTGGTGGTTGAGAGTGATGGAGGAGACAACTGTTCCCTCCTGGTGGTTGATGGTGATGGAGGAGACAACTGTTCCCTCCTGGTGGTTGATGGTGATGGAGGGACAACTGTTCCCTCCTGGTGGTTGAGAGTGATGGAGAAGACAAGTGTTCCCTCCTGGTGGTTGATGGTGATGGAGGGACAACTGTTCCCTCCTGGTGGTTGAGGGTGATGGAGGAGACAAGTGTTCCCTCCTGGTGGTTGAGAGTGATGGAGGAGACAACTGTTCCCTCCTGGTGGTTGAGAGTGATGGAGGAGACAACTGTTCCCTCCTTGTGGTTGATGGTGATGGAGGAGACAACTGTTCCCTCCTGGTGGTTGATGGTGATGGAGGAGACAAGTGTTCCCTCCTGGTGGTTGAGAGTGATGGAGGGACAACTGTTCCCTCCTGGTGGTTGAGGGTGATGGAGGGACAACTGTTCCCTCCTGGTGGTTGAGGGTGATGGAGGAGACAACTGTTCCCTCCTGGTGGTTGATGGTGATGGAGGAGACAACTGTTCCCTCCTGGTGGTTGAGAGTGATGGAGGAGACAAGTGTTCCCTCCTGGTGGTTGAGGGTGATGGAGGAGACAACTGTTCCCTCCTGGTGGTTGATGGTGATGGAGGGACAACTGTTCCCTCCTGGTGGTTGATGGTGATGGAGGAGACAAGTGTTCCCTCCTGGTGGTTGAGAGTGATGGAGGAGACAAGTGTTCCCTCCTGGTGGTTGAGAGTGATGGAGGAGACAAGTGTTCCCTCCTGGTGGTTGATGGTGATGGAGGAGACAACTGTTCCCTCCTGGTGGTTGAGAGTGATGGAGGAGACAACTGTTCCCTCCTGGTGGTTGAGAGTGATGGAGGAGACAAGTGTTCCCTCCTGGTGGTTGAGGGTGATGGAGGAGACAACTGTTCCCTCCTGGTGGTTGAGGGTGATGGAGGAGACAACTGTTCCCTCCTGGTGGTTGAGGGTGATGGAGGAGACAACTGTTCCCTCCTGGTGGTTGATGGTGATGGAGGAGACAAGTGTTCCCTCCTGGTGGTTGATGGTGATGGAGGAGACAAGTGTTCCCTCCTGGTGGTTGATGGTGATGGAGGGACAACTGTTCCCTCCTGGTGGTTGATGGTGATGGAGGGACAAGTGTTCCCTCCTGGTGGTTGAGAGTGATGGAGGAGACAACTGTTCCCTCCTGGTGGTTGATGGTGATGGAGGAGACAACTGTTCCCTCCTGGTGGTTGATGGTGATGGAGGAGACAAGTGTTCCCTCCTGGTGGTTGAGAGTGATGGAGGAGACAACTGTTCCCTCCTGGTGGTTGAGAGTGATGGAGGAGACAAGTGTTCCCTCCTGGTGGTTGATGGTGATGGAGGGACAACTGTTCCCTCCTGGTGGTTGATGGTGATGGAGGGACAACTGTTCCCTCCTGGTGTTGAGAGTGATGGAGGAGACAAATGTTCCCTCCTGGTGGTTGAGAGTGATGGAGGGACAACTGTTCCCTCCTGTTGGTTGATGGTGATGGAGGAGACAACTGTTCCCTCCTGGT
>WNGS01157764.1:25842-45844 GCA_020271785.1 Procambarus virginalis
GGTTGAGGGTGATGTAGGAGACAACTGTTCCCTCCTGGTGGTTGATGGTGATGGACGAGACAACTGTTCCCTCCTGGTGGTTGAGTGTGATGGAGGGACAACTGTTCCCTTTTGGTGGTTGATGGTGATGGAGGGACAACTGTTCCCTCCTGGTGGTTGATGGTGATGGAGGAGACAACTGTTCCCTCCTGGTGGTTGATGAGTGATGGAGGGAGAAACTGTTCCCTCCTGGTGGTTGAGGTGATGGAGGAGACAACTGTTCCCTCCTGGTGGTTGATGGTGATGGAGGGACAACTGTTCCCTCCTGGTGGTTGAGGGTGATGGAGGGACAACTGTTCCCTCCTGGTGGTTGAGGTGATGGAGGAGACAATGTTCCCTCCTGGTGGTTGAGAGTGATGGAGGGACAACTGTTCCCTCCTGGTGGTTGATGGTGATGGAGGAGACAACTGTTCCCTCCTGGTGGTTGAGGTGATGGAGGAGACAACTGTTCCCTCCTGGTGGTTGATGGTGATGGAGGGACAACTGTTCCCTCCTGGTGGTTGAGGTGATGGAGGGACAACTGTTCCCTCCTGGTGGTTGATGGTGATGGAGGGACAACTGTTCCCTCCTGGTGGTTGATGGGTGATGGAGGGGACAACTGTTCCCTCCTGGTGGTTGAGAGTGATGGAGGAGACAACTGTTCCCTCCTGGTGGTTGATGGTGATGGAGGAGACAACTGTTCCCTCCTGGTGGTTGAGGGTGATGGAGGGACAACTGTTCCCTCCTGGTGGTTGAGGGTGATGGAGGGACAACTGTTCCCTCCTGGTGGTTGATGGTGATGGAGGGACAACTGTTCCCTCCTGGTGGTTGGGAGTGATGGAGGGACAACTGTTCCCTCCTGGTGGTTGAGAGTGATGGAGGGACAACTGTTCCCTCCTGGTGGTTGAGGTGATGGAGGAGACAACTGTTCCCTCCTGGTGGTTGAGGGTGATGGAGGAGACAACTGTTCCCTCCTGGTGGTTGAGGGTGATGGAGGGACAACTGTTCCCTCCTGGTGGTTGAGGGTGATGGAGGGACAACTGTTCCCTCCTGGTGGTTGATGGTGATGGAGGAGACAACTGTTCCCTCCTGGTGGTTGAGAGTGATGGAGGAGACAACTGTTCCCTCCTGGTGGTTGATGGTGATGGAGGGACAACTGTTCCCTCCTGGTGGTTGATGGTGATGGAGGAGACAACTGTTCCCTCCTGGTGGTTGAGAGTGATGGAGGGGACAACTGTTCCCTCCTGGTGGTTGATGGTGATGGAGGAGACAACTGTTCCCTCCTGGTGGTTGATGGTGATGGAGGAGACAACTGTTCCCTCCTGGTGGTTGATGGTGATGGAGGAGACAACTGTTCCCTCCTGGTGGTTGAGAGTGATGGAGGAGACAACTGTTCCCTCCTGGTGGTTGAGGGTGATGGAGGAGACAACTGTTCCCTCCTGGTGGTTGAGAGTGATGGAGGAGACAACTGTTCCCTCCTGGTGGTTGAGAGTGATGGAGGGACAACTGTTCCCTCCTGGTGGTTGATGGTGATGGAGGAGACAACTGTTCCCTCCTGGTGGTTGAGAGTGATGGAGGGACAACTGTTCCCTCCTGGTGGTTGAGAGTGATGGAGGGACAACTGTTCCCTCCTGGTGGTTGATGGTGATGGAGGAGACAACTGTTCCCTCCTGGTGGTTGAGGGTGATGGAGGGACAACTGTTCCCTCCTGGTGGTTGATGGTGATGGAGGAGACAACTGTTCCCTCCTGGTGGTTGAGGGTGATGGAGGAGACAACTGTTCCCTCCTGGTGGTTGATGGTGATGGAGGAGACAACTGTTCCCTCCTGGTGGTTGAGAGTGATGGAGGAGACACTGTTCCCTCCTGGTGGTTGATGGTGATGGAGGGACAACTGTTCCCTCCTGGTGGTTGAGAGTGATGGAGGAGACAAGTGTTCCCTCCTGGTGGTTGAGGTGATGGAGGGACAACTGTTCCCTCCTGGTGGTTGATGGTGATGGAGGGACAACTGTTCCCTCCTGGTGGTTGAGAGTGATGGAGGGACAACTGTTCCCTCCTGGTGGTTGATGGTGATGGAGGGACAACTGTTCCCTCCTGGTGGTTGATGGTGATGGAGGAGACAACTGTTCCCTCCTGGTGGTTGATGGTGATGGAGGAGACAACTGTTCCCTCCTGGTGGTTGGTGATGGAGGAGACAACTGTTCCTCCTGGTGGTTGATGGTGATGGAGGAGACAACTGTTCCCTCTGGTGGTTGAGAGTGATGGAGGAGACAACTGTTCCCTCCTGGTGGTTGAGAGTGATGGAGGGACAACTGTTCCCTCCTGGTGGTTGAGGGTGATGGAGGGACAACTGTTCCCTCCTGGTGGTTGATGGTGATGGAGGAGACAACTGTTCCCTCCTGGTGGTTGATGGTGATGGAGGAGACAACTGTTCCTCCTGGTGGTTGATGGTGATGGAGGAGACAACTGTTCCCTCCTGGTGGTTGATGGTGATGGAGAGACAACTGTTCCCTCCTGGTGGTTGAGGTGATGGAGGAGACAACTGTTCCCTCCTGGTGGTTGAGGGTGATGGAGGAGACAACTGTTCCCTCCTGGTGGTTGAGGGTGATGGAGGAGACAACTGTTCCCTCCTGGTGGTTGACTGTGATGGAGGAGACAACTGTTCCCTCCTGGTGGTTGAGAGTGATGGAGGGACAACTGTTCCTCCTGGTGGTTGAGAGTGATGGAGGAGACAACTGTCCCTCCTGGTGGTTGAGGGTGATGGAGGAGGGACAACTGTTCCCTCCTGGTGGTTGATGGTGATGGAGGGACAACTGTTCCCTCCTGGTGGTTGAGGGTGATGGAGGAGACAACTGTTCCCTCCTGGTGGTTGAGGTGATGGAGGGACAACTGTTCCCTCCTGGTGGTTGAGGGTGATGGAGGGACAACGTTCCCTCCTGGTGGTTGATGGTGATGGAGGAGACAACTGTTCCTCCTGGTGGTTGAGGGTGATGGAGGAGACAAGTTCCCTCCTGGTGGTTGATGGTGATGGAGGAGACAACTGTTCCCTCCTGGTGGTTGAGGNGGGTGATGGAGGGACAACTGTTCCCTCCTGGTGGTTGATGGGTGATGGAGGGACAACTGTTCCCTCCTGGTGGTTGATGGTGATGGAGGAGACAACTGTTCCCTCCTGGTGGTTGAGGTGATGGAGGGACAACTGTTCCCTCCTGGTGGTTGAGTGTGATGGAGGAGACAACTGTTCCTCCTGGTGGTTGAGGTGATGGAGGGACAACTGTTCCCTCCTGGTGGTTGAGGGTGATGGAGGACAACTGTTCCCTCCTGGTGGTTGATGGTGATGGAGGGACAACTGTTCCCTCCTGGTGGTTGAGAGTGATGGAGGGGACAACTGTTCCCTCCTGGTGGTTGATGGTGATGGAGGGACAACTGTTCCCTCCTGGTGGTTGAGAGTGATGGAGGGACAACTGTTCCCTCCTGGTGGTTGAGGTGATGGAGGAGACAACTGTTCCCTCCTGGTGGTTGAGAGTGATGGAGGGACAACTGTTCCCTCCTGGTGGTTGATGGTGATGGAGGACAACTGTTCCCTCCTGGTGGTTGAGGTGATGGAGGGACAACTGTCCCTCCTGGTGGTTGAGATGGTGATGGAGGGACAACTGTTCCCTCCTGGTGGTTGAGAGTGATGGAGGGACAACTGTTCCCTCCTGGTGGTTGATGGTGATGGAGGAGACAACTGTTCCCTCCTGGTGGTTGAGAGTGATGGAGGACAACTGTTCCCTCCTGGTGGTTGAGAGTGATGGAGGAGACAACTGTTCCCTCCTGGTGGTTGATGGTGATGGAGGAGACAACTGTTCCCTCCTGGTGGTTGATGGTGATGGAGGGACAACTGTTCCCTCCTGGTGGTTGAGAGTGATGGAGGAGACAACTGTTCCCTCCTGGTGGTTGATGGTGATGGAGGGACAACTGTTCCCTCCTGGTGGTTGATGGTGATGGAGGAGACAACTGTTCCCTCCTGGTGGTTGAGGTGATGGAGGAGACAACTGTTCCCTCCTGGTGGTTGAGAGTGATGGAGGGACAACTGTTCCCTCCTGGTGGTTGATGGTGATGGAGGAGACAACTGTTCCCTCCTGGTGGTTGATGGTGATGGAGGGACAACTGTTCCCTCCTGGTGGTTGATGGTGATGGAGGAGACAACTGTTCCCTCCTGGTGGTTGATGGTGATGGAGGAGACAACTGTTCCCTCCTGGTGGTTGAGGGTGATGGAGGGACAACTGTTCCCTCCTGGTGGTTGATGGTGATGGAGGGACAACTGTTCCCTCCTGGTGGTTGATGGTGATGGAGGAGACAACTGTTCCCTCCTGGTGGTTGAGGTGATGGAGGAGACAACTGTTCCCTCCTGGTGGTTGATGTGATGGAGGAGACAACTGTTCCCTCCTGGTGGTTGAGTGATGGAGGGACAACTGTTCCCTCCTGGTGGTTGAGAGTGATGGAGGGACAACTGTTCCCTCCTGGTGGTTGAGAGTGATGGAGGGACAACTGTTCCCTCCTGGTGGTTGAGGTGATGGAGGGGACAACTGTTCCCTCCTGGTGGTTGATGGTGATGGAGGAGACAACTGTTCCCTCCTGGTGGTTGAGAGTGATGGAGGGACAACTGTTCCCTCCTGGTGGTTGAGAGTGATGGAGGGACAACTGTTCCCTCCTGGTGGTTGAGGGTGATGGAGGGACAACTGTTCCCTCCTGGTGGTTGATGGTGATGGAGGAGACAACTGTTCCCTCCTGGTGGTTGAGGTGATGGAGGGACAACTGTTCCCTCCTGGTGGTTGATGGTGATGGAGGAGACAACTGTTCCCTCCTGGTGGTTGAGGTGATGGAGGGACAACTGTTCCCTCCTGGTGGTTGAGGTGATGGAGGAGACAACTGTTCCCTCCTGGTGGTTGAGAGTGATGGAGGAGACAACTGTTCCCTCCTGGTGGTTGAGGGTGATGGAGGGACAACTGTTCCCTCCTGGTGGTTGAGGGTGATGGAGGGACAACTGTTCCCTCCTGGTGGTTGAGGGTGATGGAGGAGACAACTGTTCCCTCCTGGTGGTTGAGAGTGATGGAGGAGACAACTGTTCCCTCCTGGTGGTTGATGGTGATGGAGGAGACAACTGTTCCCTCCTGGTGGTTGATGGTGATGGAGGGACAACTGTTCCCTCCTGGTGGTTGATGGTGATGGAGGAGACAACTGTTCCCTCCTGGTGGTTGATGGTGATGGAGGAGACAACTGTTCCCTCCTGGTGGTTGATGGTGATGGAGGAGACAACTGTTCCCTCCTGGTGGTTGAGAGTGATGGAGGGACAACTGTTCCCTCCTGGTGGTTGAGGGTGATGGAGGGACAACTGTTCCCTCCTGGTGGTTGAGGGTGATGGAGGAGACAACTGTTCCCTCCTGGTGGTTGATGGTGATGGAGGAGACAACTGTTCCCTCCTGGTGGTTGAGAGTGATGGAGGAGACAACTGTTCCCTCCTGGTGGTTGAGAGTGATGGAGGAGACAACTGTTCCCTCCTGGTGGTTGAGGGTGATGGAGGAGACAACTGTTCCCTCCTGGTGGTTGATGGTGATGGAGGGACAACTGTTCCCTCCTGGTGGTTGATGGTGATGGAGGAGACAACTGTTCCCTCCTGGTGGTTGAGAGTGATGGAGGAGACAACTGTTCCCTCCTGGTGGTTGAGGTGATGGAGGAGACAACTGTTCCCTCCTGGTGGTTGATGGTGATGGAGGGACAACTGTTCCCTCCTGGTGGTTGAGGGTGATGGAGGAGACAACTGTTCCCTCCTGGTGGTTGAGAGTGATGGAGGAGACAACTGTTCCCTCCTGGTGGTTGAGAGTGATGGAGGGACAACTGTTCCCTCCTGGTGGTTGATGGTGATGGAGGAGACAACTGTTCCCTCCTGGTGGTTGAGGGTGATGGAGGGACAACTGTTCCCTCCTGGTGGTTGATGGTGATGGAGGAGACAACTGTTCCCTCCTGGTGGTTGAGGGTGATGGAGGGACAACTGTTCCCTCCTGGTGGTTGATGGTGATGGAGGAGACAACTGTTCCCTCCTGGTGGTTGAGGGTGATGGAGGGACAACTGTTCCCTCCTGGTGGTTGATGGTGATGGAGGGACAACTGTTCCCTCCTGGTGGTTGAGGGTGATGGAGGGGACAACTGTTCCCTCCTGGTGGTTGATGGTGATGGAGGAGACAACTGTTCCCTCCTGGTGGTTGATGGTGATGGAGGAGACAACTGTTCCCTCCTGGTGGTTGAGGGTGATGGAGGGACAACTGTTCCCTCCTGGTGGTTGAGGGTGATGGAGGGACAACTGTTCCCTCCTGGTGGTTGAGGGTGATGGAGGAGACAACTGTTCCCTCCTGGTGGTTGATGGTGATGGAGGAGACAACTGTTCCCTCCTGGTGGTTGATGGTGATGGAGGAGACAACTGTTCCCTCCTGGTGGTTGAGGGTGATGGAGGGACAACTGTTCCCTCCTGGTGGTTGAGGTGATGGAGGAGACAACTGTTCCCTCCTGGTGGTTGAGGGTGATGGAGGAGACAACTGTTCCCTCCTGGTGGTTGAGGTGATGGAGGAGACAACTGTTCCCTCCTGGTGGTTGAGGGTGATGGAGGGACAACTGTTCCCTCCTGGTGGTTGAGGGTGATGGAGGGGACAACTGTTCCCTCCTGGTGGTTGAGGTGATGGAGGGACAACTGTTCCCTCCTGGTGGTTGAGGTGATGGAGGAGACAACTGTTCCCTCCTGGTGGTTGATGGTGATGGAGGGACAACTGTTCCCTCCTGGTGGTTGATGGTGATGGAGGAGACAACTGTTCCCTCCTGGTGGTTGAGGTGATGGAGGAGACAACTGTTCCCTCCTGGTGGTTGAGGTATGGAGGAGACAACTGTTCCCTCCTGGTGGTTGAGGGTGATGGAGGGACAACTGTTCCCTCCTGGTGGTTGATGGTGATGGAGGAGACAACTGTTCCCTCCTGGTGGTTGAGGTGATGGAGGGACAACTGTTCCCTCCTGGTGGTTGATGGTGATGGAGGAGACAACTGTTCCCTCCTGGTGGTTGAGGTGATGGAGGGACAACTGTTCCCTCCTGGTGGTTGATGGTGATGGAGAGACAACTGTTCCCTCCTGGTGGTTGAGGTGATGGAGGGACAACTGTTCCCTCCTGGTGGTTGAGGGTGATGGAGGAGACAACTGTTCCCTCCTGGTGGTTGAGGGTGATGGAGGGGACAACTGTTCCCTCCTGGTGGTTGAGAGTGATGGAGGGGACAACTGTTCCCTCCTGGTGGTTGATGGTGATGGAGGAGACAACTGTTCCCTCCTGGTGGTTGAGGGTGATGGAGGGACAACTGTTCCCTCCTGGTGGTTGATGGTGATGGAGGAGACAACTGTTCCCTCCTGGTGGTTGAGGGTGATGGAGGGAACAACTGTTCCCTCCTGGTGGTTGAGGTGATGGAGGGACAACTGTTCCCTCCTGGTGGTTGAGGGTGATGGAGGGACAACTGTTCCCTCCTGGTGGTTGATGGTGATGGAGGGACAACTGTTCCCTCCTGGTGGTTGAGGGTGATGGAGGGACAACTGTTCCCTCCTGGTGGTTGAGGGTGATGGAGGGACAACTGTTCCCTCCTGGTGGTTGAGGGTGATGGAGGAGACAACTGTTCCCTCCTGGTGGTTGAGGTGATGGAGGGACAACTGTTCCCTCCTGGTGGTTGAGGTGATGGAGGGACAACTGTTCCCTCCTGGTGGTTGAGAGTGATGGAGGGACAACTGTTCCCTCCTGGTGGTTGATGGTGATGGAGGGGACAACTGTTCCCTCCTGGTGGTTGATGGTGATGGAGGGACAACTGTTCCCTCCTGGTGGTTGAGGTGATGGAGGGACAACTGTTCCCTCCTGGTGGTTGAGGGTGATGGAGGGACAACTGTTCCCTCCTGGTGGTTGATGGTGATGGAGGAGACAACTGTTCCCTCCTGGTGGTTGATGTGATGGAGGAGACAACTGTTCCCTCCTGGTGGTTGAGGTGATGGAGGAGACAACTGTTCCCTCCTGGTGGTTGAGGGTGATGGAGGGACAACTGTTCCCTCCTGGTGGTTGATGGTGATGGAGGAGACAACTGTTCCCTCCTGGTGGTTGATGGTGATGGAGGAGACAACTGTTCCCTCCTGGTGGTTGAGGTGATGGAGGAGACAACTGTTCCTCCTGGTGGTTGAGGTGATGGAGGAGACAACTGTTCCCTCCTGGTGGTTGAGGGTGATGGAGGAGACAACTGTTCCCTCCTGGTGGTTGAGGGTGATGGAGGGACAACTGTTCCCTCCTGGTGGTTGATGGTGATGGAGGAGACAACTGTTCCCTCCTGGTGGTTGAGGTGATGGAGGGACAACTGTTCCCTCCTGGTGGTTGAGGTGATGGAGGAGACAACTGTTCCCTCCTGGTGGTTGATGGTGATGGAGGGGACAACTGTTCCCTCCTGGTGGTTGAGGGTGATGGAGGAGACAACTGTTCCTCCTGGTGGTTGAGAGGTGATGGAGGAGACAACTGTTCCCTCCTGGTGGTTGAGGTGATGGAGGGACAACTGTTCCCTCCTGGTGGTTGATGGTGATGGAGGAGACAACTGTTCCCTCCTGGTGGTTGATGGTGATGGAGGGACAACTGTTCCCTCCTGGTGGTTGATGTGATGGAGAGACAACTGTTCCCTCCTGGTGGTTGAGGTGATGGAGGGACAACTGTTCCCTCCTGGTGGTTGATGGTGATGGAGGAGACAACTGTTCCCTCCTGGTGGTTGAGGGTGATGGAGGGACAACTGTTCCCTCCTGGTGGTTGATGGTGATGGAGGGACAACTGTTCCCTCCTGGTGGTTGAGGGTGATGGAGGAGAACTGTTCCCTCCTGGTGGTTGATGGTGATGGAGGAGACAACTGTTCCCTCCTGGTGGTTGAGGTGATGGAGGAGACAACTGTTCCCTCCTGGTGGTTGAGGGTGATGGAGGGACAACTGTTCCTCCTGGTGGTTGAGGGTGATGGAGGAGACAACTGTTCCCTCCTGGTGGTTGAGGGTGATGGAGGAGACAACTGTTCCCTCCTGGTGGTTGATGGTGATGGAGGAGACAACTGTTCCCTCCTGGTGGTTGAGGGTGATGGAGGAGACAACTGTTCCCTCCTGGTGGTTGAGGGTGATGGAGGAGACAACTGTTCCCTCCTGGTGGTTGAGGGTGATGGAGGAGACAACTGTTCCCTCCTGGTGGTTGAGGGTGATGGAGGAGACAAACTGCCTCCTGGTGGTTGATGGTGATGGAGGAGACAACTGTTCCCCCTGGTGGTTGAGGTGATGGAGGAGGAGACAACTGTTCCCTCCTGGTGGTTGAGGGTGATGGAGGGACAACTGTTCCCTCCTGGTGGTTGATGGTGATGGAGGGACAACTGTTCCCTCCTGGTGGTTGAGAGTGATGGAGGAGACAACTGTTCCCTCCTGGTGGTTGATGGGATGGAGGAGACAACTGTTCCCTCCTGGTGGTTGATGGTGATGGAGGAGACAACTGTTCCCTCCTGGTGGTTGATGAGTGATGGAGGACAACTGTTCCCTCCTGGTGGTTGAGAGTGATGGAGGAGACAACTGTTCCCTCCTGGTGGTTGAGGTGATGGAGGGACAACTGTTCCCTCCTGGTGGTTGAGAGTGATGGAGGAGACAACTGTTCCCTCCTGGTGGTTGAGAGTGATGGAGGGACAACTGTTCCTCCTGGTGGTTGAGATGGTGATGGAGGAGACAACTGTTCCCTCCTGGTGGTTGAGGGTGATGGAGGAGACAACTGTTCCTCCTGGTGGTTGATGGTGATGGAGGAGACAACTGTTCCCTCCTGGTGGTTGAGGTGATGGAGGGACAACTGTTCCCTCCTGGTGGTTGAGGTGATGGAGGGAACAACTGTTCCCTCCTGGTGGGTGAGGTGATGGAGGGGACAACTGTTCCCTCCTGGTGGTTGAGAGTGATGGAGGGACAACTGTTCCTCCTGGTGGTTGATGGTGATGGAGGAGACAACTGTTCCCTCCTGGTGGTTGAGGGTGATGGAGGGACAACTGTTCCCTCCTGGTGGTTGAGGGTGATGGAGGGACAACTGTTCCCTCCTGGTGGTTGATGGTGATGGAGGGACAACTGTTCCCTCCTGGTGGTTGAGGTGATGGAGGGACAACTGTTCCCTCCTGGTGGTTGATGGTGATGGAGGGACAACTGTTCCCTCCTGGTGGTTGAGGGTGATGGAGGGACAACTGTTCCCTCCTGGTGGTTGAGGTGATGGAGGAGACAACTGTTCCCTCCTGGTGGTTGAGAGTGATGGAGGGACAACTGTTCCCTCCTGGTGGTTGATGGTGATGGAGGGACAACTGTTCCCTCCTGGTGGTTGATGGTGATGGAGGAGACAACTGTTCCCTCCTGGTGGTTGAGAGTGATGGAGGGACAACTGTTCCCTCCTGGTGGTTGATGGTGATGGAGGAGACAACTGTTCTCCTGGTGGTTGATGGTGATGGAGGAGACAACTGTTCCCCTGGTGGGTTGAGGTGATGGAGGAGACAACTGTTCCCTCCTGGTGGTTGAGGTGATGGAGGAGACAACTGTTCCCTCCTGGTTTGAGGGTGATGGAGGAGACAACTGTTCCCTCCTGGTGGTTGAGAGTGATGGAGGAGACAACTGTTCCCTCCTGGTGGTTGAGGTGATGGAGGGACAACTGTTCCCTCCTGGTGGTTGATGGTGATGGAGGAGACAACTGTTCCCTCCTGGTGGTTGAGGTGATGGAGGGACAACTGTTCCCTCCTGGTGGTTGAGATGTGATGGAGGAGACAACTGTTCCCTCCTGGTGGTTGATGGTGATGGAGGAGACAACTGTTCCCTCCTGGTGGTTGATGGTGATGGAGGAGACAACTGTTCCCTCCTGGTGGTTGAGGGTGATGGAGGGACAACTGTTCCCNTGAGGGTGATGGAGGAGACAACTGTTCCCTCCTGGTGGTTGAGGGTGATGAGGAGACAACTGTTCCCTCCTGGTGGTTGATGGTGATGGAGGAGACAACTGTTCCCTCCTGGTGGTTGATGGTGATGGAGGAGGACACTGTTCCCTCCTGGTGGTTGATGGGATGGAGGGACAACTGTTCCCTCCTGGTGGTTGAGGTGATGGAGGGACAAACTGTTCCCTCCTGGTGGTTGATGGTGATGGAGGAGACAACTGTTCCCTCCTGGTGGTTGAGGTGATGGAGGAGACAACTGTTCCCTCCTGGTGGTTGATGGTGATGGAGGAGACAACTGTTCCCTCCTGGTGGTTGAGAGTGATGGAGGGACAACTGTTCCCTCCTGGTGGTTGATGGTGATGGAGGAGACAACTGTTCCCTCCTGGTGGTTGAGAGTGATGGAGGGACAACTGTTCCCTCCTGGTGGTTGAGTGATGGAGGAGACAACTGTTCCCTCCTGGTGGTTGAGGGTGATGGAGGAGGACAACTGTTCCCTCCTGGTGGTTGATGGTGATGGAGGGACAACTGTTCCCTCCTGGTGGTTGAGAGTGATGGAGGGACAACTGTTCCCTCCTGGTGGTTGAGGTGATGGAGGGACAACTGTTCCCTCCTGGTGGTTGAGGGTGATGGAGGGACAACTGTTCCCTCCTGGTGGTTGAGGGTGATGGAGGGACAACTGTTCCCTCCTGGTGGTTGATGTGATGGAGGAGACAACTGTTCCCTCTGGTGGTTGAGAGTGATGGAGGAGACAACTGTTCCCTCCTGGTGGTTGAGGGTGATGGAGGAGACAACTGTTCCCTCCTGGTGGTTGATGGTGATGGAGGGGACAACTGTTCCCTCCTGGTGGTTGAGGGTGATGGAGGGACAACTGTTCCCTCCTGGTGGTTGAGGTGATGGAGGAGACAACTGTTCCCTCCTGGTGGTTGATGGTGATGGAGGAGACAACTGTTCCCTCCTGGTGGTTGAGAGTGATGGAGGGACAACTGTTCCCTCTGGTGGTTGAGGTGATGGAGGGACAACTGTTCCCTCCTGGTGGTTGATGGTGATGGAGGAGACAACTGTTCTCCTGGTGGTTGAGGGTGATGGAGGGACAACTGTTCCCTCCTGGTGGTTGATGGTGATGGAGGAGACAACTGTTCCCTCCTGGTGGTTGAGAGTGATGGAGGAGACAACTGTTCCCTCCTGGTGGTTGAGGGTGATGGAGGAGACAACTGTTCCCTCCTGGTGGTTGAGGTGATGGAGGAGACAACTGTTCCCTCCTGGTGGTTGAGAGTGATGGAGGGACAACTGTTCCCCTGGTGGTTGATGGTGATGGAGGAGACAACTGTTCCCTCCTGGTGGGTGAGAGTGATGGAGGGACAACTGTTCCCTCCTGGTGGTTGATGGTGATGGAGGAGACAACTGTCCCTCCTGGTGGTTGAGGGTGATGGAGGGACAACTGTTCCCTCCTGGTGGTTGATGGTGATGGAGGAGACAACTGTTCCCTCCTGGTGGTTGAGAGTGATGGAGGAGACAACTGTCCCTCCTGGTGGTTGAGAGTGATGGAGGAGACAACTGTTCCCTCCTGGTGGTTGAGGTGATGGAGGGACAACTGTTCCCTCCTGGTGGTTGATGGTGATGGAGGAGACAACTGTTCCCTCCTGGTGGTTGAGGGTGATGGAGGAGACAACTGTTCCCTCCTGGTGGTTGATGGTGATGGAGAGACAACTGTTCCCTCCTGGTGGTTGAGAGTGATGGAGGAGACAACTGTTCCCTCCTGGTGGTTGAGGTGATGGAGGGACAACTGTTCCCTCCTGGTGGTTGAGAGTGATGGAGGAGACAACTGTTCCCTCCTGGTGGTTGAGGGTGATGGAGGGACAACTGTTCCCTCCTGGTGGTTGATGGTGATGGAGGGACAACTGTTCCCTCCTGGTGGTTGAGGTGATGGAGGGACAACTGTTCCCTCCTGGTGGTTGAGAGGTGATGGAGGAGACAACTGTTCCCTCCTGGTGGTTGATGGGATGGAGGGGACAACTGTTCCCTCCTGGTGGTTGAGGGTGATGGAGGAGACAACTGTTCCCTCCTGGTGGTTGAGAGTGATGGAGGAGACAACTGTTCCCTCCTGGTGGTTGATGGTGATGGAGGAGACAACTGTTCCCTCCTGGTGGTGAGAGTGATGGAGGAGACAACTGTTCCCTCCTGGTGGTGATGGTGATGGAGGGACACTGTTCCCTCCTGGTGGTTGAGGGTGATGGAGGAGACAACTGTTCCCTCCTGGTGGTTGATGGTGATGGAGGAGACAACTGTTCCCTCCTGGTGGTTGAGGGTGATGGAGGAGGACAACTGTTCCCTCCTGGTGGTTGATGGTGATGGAGGAGACAACTGTTCCCTCCTGGTGGTTGAGGTGATGGAGGAGACAACTGTTCCCTCCTGGTGGTTGATGGTGATGGAGGAGACAACTGTTCCCTCCTGGGGTTGAGAGTGATGGAGGGACAACTGTTCCCTCCTGGTGGTTGAGAGTGATGAGGAGGACAACTGTTCCCTCCTGGTGGTTGAGGTGATGGAGGGACAACTGTTCCCTCCTGGTGGTTGATGGTGATGGAGGGACAACTGTTCCCTCCTGGTGGTTGAGAGTGATGGAGGACAACTGTTCCCTCTGGTGGTTGAGAGTGATGGAGGGACAACTGTTCCCTCCTGGTGGTTGAGAGTGATGGAGGAGACAACTGTTCCCTCCTGGTGGTTGAGAGTGATGGAGGGACAACTGTTCCCTCCTGGTGGTTGAGGTGATGGAGGAGACAACTGTTCCCTCCTGGTGGTTGATGGTGATGGAGGGACAACTGTTCCTCCTGGTGGTTGAGGGTGATGGAGGAGACAACTGTTCCCCTGGTGGTTGAGAGTGATGGAGGAGACAAGTGTTCCCTCCTGGTGGTTGATGGTGATGGAGGGACAACTGTTCCCTCCTGGTGGTTGATGGTGATGGAGGAGACAACTGTTCCCTCCTGGTGGTTGATGGTGATGGAGGAGACACTGTTCCCTCCTGGTGGTTGAGGGTGATGGAGGAGACAACTGTTCCCTCCTGGTGGTTGATGGTGATGGAGGGACAACTGTTCCCTCCTGGTGGTTGAGAGTGATGGAGGAGACAACTGTTCCCTCCTGGTGGTTGATGGTGATGGAGGAGACAACTGTTCCCTCCTGGTGGTTGAGGTGATGGAGGAGACAACTGTTCCCTCCTGGTGGTTGAGGTGATGGAGGAGACAACTGTTCCCTCCTGGTGGTTGATGGTGATGGAGGAGACAACTGTTCCCTCCTGGTGGTTGAGGGTGATGGAGGAGACAACTGTTCCCTCCTGGTGGTTGATGGTGATGGAGGAGACAACTGTTCCCTCCTGGTGGTTGATGGTGATGGAGGAGACAACTGTTCCCTCCTGGTGGTTGATGGTGATGGAGGGACAACTGTTCCCTCCTGGTGGTTGAGGTGATGGAGGAGACAACTGTTCCCTCCTGGTGGTTGAGGGTGATGGAGGAGACAACTGTTCCCTCCTGGTGGTTGATGGTGATGGAGGAGACAACTGTTCCCTCCTGGTGGTTGATGGTGATGGAGGGACAACTGTTCCTCCTGGTGGTTGAGGTGATGGAGGAGACAACTGTTCCCTCCTGGTGGTTGATGTGATGGAGGGACAACTGTCCCTCCTGGTGGTTGATGGTGATGGAGGGAACTGTTCCCTCCTGGTGGTGGGTGTGATGGAGGAGGACAACTGTTCCCTCCTGGTGGTTGATGGTGATGGAGGGACAACTGTTCCCTCCTGGTGGTTGATGGTGATGGAGGAGACAACTGTTCCCTCCTGGTGGGGGAGTGATGGAGGAGACAACTGTTCCCTCCTGGTGGTTGATGGTGATGGAGGAGAAATGTTCCCTCCTGGTGGTTGGGTGATGGAGGAGACAACTGTTCCCTCCTGGTGGTTGAGGTGATGGAGGGACAACTGTTCCCTCCTGGTGGTTGAGAGTGATGGAGGGACAACTGTCCCTCCTGGTGGTTGAGAGTGATGGAGGAGACAACTGTTCCCTCCTGGTGGTTGATGGTGATGGAGGAGACAACTGTTCCCTCCTGGTGGTTGAGAGTGATGGAGGGACAACTGTTCCCTCCTGGTGGTTGAGAGTGATGGAGGAGACAACTGTTCCCTCCTGGTGGTTGAGAGTGATGGAGGGACAACTGTCCCTCCTGGTGGTTGAGAGTGATGGAGGAGACAACTGTTCCCTCCTGGTGGTTGAGAGTGATGGAGGAGACAACTGTTCCCTCCTGGTGGTTGATGGTGATGGAGGGACAACTGTTCCCTCCTGGTGGTTGATGGTGATGGAGGGGACAACTGTTCCCTCCTGGTGGTTGAGGTGATGGAGGAGACAACTGTTCCCTTGGTGGTTGATGGGAGGGACAACTGTTCCTCCTGGTGGTTGAGAGTGATGGAGGAGACAACTGTTCCCTCCTGGTGGTTGAGGGTGATGGAGGGGACAACTGTTCCCTCCTGGTGGTTGATGGTGATGGAGGGACAACTGTTCCCTCCTGGTGGTTGATGGTGATGGAGGAGACAACTGTTCCCTCCTGGTGGTTGATGGTGATGGAGGAGACAACTGTTCCCTCCTGGTGGTTGAGAGTGATGGAGGGACAACTGTTCCCTCCTGGTGGTTGAGGGTGATGGAGGAGACAACTGTTCCCTCCTGGTGGTTGAGAGTGATGGAGAGACAACTGTTCCCTCCTGGTGGTTGATGGTGATGGAGGAGACAACTGTTCCCTCCTGGTGGAGGTGATGGAGGAGACAACTGTTCCCTCCTGGTGGTTGATGGTGATGGAGGGGACAACTGTTCCCTCCTGGTGGTTGATGGTGATGGAGGGGACAACTGTTCCCTCCTGGTGGTTGATGGTGATGGAGGAGACAACTGTTCCCTCCTGGTGGTTGATGGTGATGGAGGAGACAACTGTTCCCTCCTGGTGGTTGATGGTGATGGAGGAGACAACTGTTCCCTCCTGGTGGTTGAGGTGATGGAGGACAACTGTTCCCTCCTGGGGGTTGAGGTGATGGAGGAGACTGTTCCCTCCTGGTGGTTGAGAGTGATGGAGGGACAACTGTTCCCTCCTGGTGGTTGATGTGATGGAGGAGACAACTGTTCCCTCCTGGTGGTTGAGGGTGATGGAGGAGACAACTGTTCCCTCCTGGTGGTTGAGGTGATGGAGGGACAACTGTTCCCTCCTGGTGGTTGAGGGTGATGGAGGAGACAACTGTTCCCTCCTGGTGGTTGAGGGTGATGGAGGGACAACTGTTCCCTCCTGGTGGTTGAGAGTGATGGAGGGACAACTGTTCCCTCCTGGTGGTTGAGGTGATGGAGGGACAACTGTTCCCTCCTGGTGGTTGATGGTGATGGAGGAGACAACTGTTCCCTCCTGGTGGTTGAGGTGATGGAGGGACAACTGTTCCCTCCTGGTGGTTGAGGGTGATGAGGAGGACAACTGTTCCCTCCTGGTGGTTGAGGTGATGGAGGGACAACTGTTCCCTCCTGGTGGTTGAGAGTGATGGAGGGACAACTGTTCCCTCCTGGTGGTTGATGGTGATGGAGGGACAACTGTTCCCTCCTGGTGGTTGATGGTGATGGAGGGACAACTGTTCCCTCCTGGTGGTTGATGGTGATGGAGGAGACAACTGTTCCCTCCTGGTGGTTGATGGTGATGGAGGAGACAACTGTTCCCTCCTGGTGGTTGAGAGTGATGGAGGGACAACTGTTCCCTCCTGGTGGTGATGGTGATGGAGGAGACAACTGTTCCCTCCTGGTGGTTGATGGTGATGGAGGAGAAACTGTTCCCTCCTGGTGGTTGAGGTGATGGAGGGACAACTGTTCCCTCCTGGTGGTTGATGGTGATGGAGGAGACAACTGTTCCCTCCTGGTGGTTGAGAGTGATGGAGGAGAACTGTTCCCTCCTGGTGGTTGAGGTGATGGAGGAGACAACTGTTCCTCCTGGTGGTTGAGAGTGATGGAGGAGACAACTGTTCCCTCCTGGTGGTTGAGGTGATGGAGGGACAACTGTTCCCTCCTGGGTTGATGGTGATGGAGGAGACAACTGTTCCCTCCTGGTGGTTGAGAGTGATGGAGGGACAACTGTTCCCTCCTGGTGGTTGAGAGTGATGGAGGGACAACTGTTCCTCCTGGTGGTTGATGGTGATGGAGGAGACAACTGTTCCCTCCTGGTGGTTGAGGGTGATGGAGGGACAACTGTTCCCTCCTGGTGGTTGATGGTGATGGAGGAGACAACTGTTCCCTCCTGGTGGTTGAGAGTGATGGAGGAGACAACTGTTCCCTCCTGGTGGTTGAGAGTGATGGAGGAGACAACTGTTCCCTCCTGGTGGTTGAGGGTGATGGAGGGACAACTGTTCCCTCCTGGTGGTTGATGGTGATGGAGGAGACACTGTTCCCTCCTGGTGGTTGAGGGTGATGGAGGAGACAACTGTTCCCTCCTGGTGGTTGATGGTGATGGAGGAGACAACTGTTCCCTCCTGGTGGTTGAGAGTGATGGAGGAGACAACTGTTCCCTCCTGGTGGTTGATGGTGATGGAGGGACAACTGTTCCTCCTGGTGGTTGAGAGTGATGGAGGAGACAACTGTTCCCTCCTGGTGGTTGAGGGTGATGAGGGACAACTGTTCCCCTGGTTGATGTTGATGGATGGAGGGACAACTGTTCCCTCCTGTGGTTGAGAGTGATGGAGGGACAACTGTTCCCTCCTGGTGGTTGAGGTGATGGAGGAGACAACTGTTCCCTCCTGGTGGTTGATGGGGTGGAGGAGGACAACTGTTCCCTCCTGGTGGTTGAGGGTGATGGGGATGGAGGGACAACTGTTTCCCTGTGGTGTTGAGGAGTGATGGAGGAGACAACTGTTCCTTGTGGTTGATGGTGATGGAGAGACAACTGTTCCCTCCTGGTGGTTGAGAGTGATGGAGGAGACAACTGTTCCCTCCTGGTGGTTGATGGTGATGGAGGGACAACTGTTCCCTCCTGGTGGTTGATGGTGATGGAGGAGACAACTGTTCCCTCCTGGTGGTTGATGGTGATGGAGGAGACAACTGTTCCCTCCTGGTGGTTGAGGGTGATGGAGGAGACAACTGTTCCCTCCTGGTGGTTGAGGGTGATGGAGGAGGGACAACTGTTCCCTCCTGGTGGTTGAGAGTGATGGAGGAGACAACTGTTCCCTCCTGGTGGTTGATGGTGATGGAGGAGACAACTGTTCCCTCCTGGTGGTGAGAGTGATGGAGGAGACAACTGTTCCCTCCTGGTGGTTGAGGGTGATGGAGGGACAACTGTCCCTCCTGGTGGTTGATGGTGATGGAGGAAACAACTGTTCCTCCTGGTGGTTGAGGTGATGGAGGAGACAACTGTTCCCTCCTGGTGGTTGATGGTGATGGAGGAGACAACTGTTCCCTCCTGGTGGTTGAGAGTGATGGAGGGACAACTGTTCCCTCCTGGTGGTTGATGGTGATGGAGGGACAACTGTTCCCTCCTGGTGGTTGAGAGTGATGGAGGAGACAACTGTTCCCTCTGTGGTTGAGGTGATGGAGGGACAACTGTTCCCTCCTGGTGGTTGATGGTGATGGAGGAGACAACTGTTCCCTCCTGGTGGTTGAGGTGATGGAGGAGGACAATGTTCCCTCCTGGTGGTTGATGGTGATGGAGGGACAACTGTTCCCTCCTGGTGGTTGAGAGTGATGGAGGAGACAACTGTTCCCTCCTGGTGGTTGAGGGTGATGGAGGGACAACTGTTCCCTCCTGGTGGTTGAGGTGATGGAGGGACAACTGTTCCCTCCTGGTGGTTGATGGTGATGGAGGGACAACTGTTCCCTCCTGGTGGTTGATGGTGATGGAGGAGACAACTGTTCCCTCCTGGTGGTTGAGAGTGATGGAGGGACAACTGTTCCCTCCTGGTGGTTGAGGGTGATGGAGGAGACAACTGTTCCCTCCTGGTGGTGGAGTGATGGAGGAGACAACTGTTCCCTCCTGGTGGTTGATGGTGATGGAGGAGACAACTGTTCCCTCCTGGTGGTTGATGGTGATGGAGGAGACAACTGTTCCCTCCTGGTGGTTGATGTGATGGAGGGACAACTGTTCCCTCCTGGTGGTTGATGGTGATGGAGGGACAACTGTTCCCTCTGGTGGTTGATGGTGATGGAGGAGACAACTGTTCCCTCCTGGTGGTTGATGGTGATGGAGGAGACAACTGTTCCCTCCTGGTGGTTGATGGTGATGGAGGGACAACTGTTCCCTCTGGTGGTTGAGGTGATGGAGGACAACTGTTCCCTCCTGGTGGTGATGGTGATGGAGGAGACAACTGTTCCCTCCTGGTGGGTGAGGTGATGGAGGGACAACTGTTCCTCCTGGTGGTTGATGGTGATGGAGGAGACAACTGTTCCCTCCTGGTGGTTGAGGTGATGGAGGGACAACTGTTCCCTCCTGGTGGTTGAGGTGATGGAGGGACAACTGTTCCCTCCTGGTGGTTGAGGGTGATGGAGGGACAACTGTTCCCTCCTGGTGGTTGAGGGTGATGGAGGAGACAACTGTTCCTCCTGGTGGTTGAGAGTGATGGAGGGACAACTGTTCCCTCTGGTGGTTGATGGTGATGGAGGGACAACTGTTCCCTCCTGGTGGTTGATGGTGATGGAGGAGACAACTGTTCCCTCCTGGTGGTTGATGGTGATGGAGGGACAACTGTTCCCTCCTGGTGGTTGAGGGTGAGAGGAGACAACTGTTCCTCCTGGTGGTTGAGAGTGATGGAGGGACAACTGTTCCCTCCTGGTGGTTGAGAGTGATGGAGGGGACAACTGTTCCCTCCTGGTGGTTGATGGTGATGGAGGGACAACTGTTCCTCCTGGTGGTTGATGGTGATGGAGGGACAACTGTTCCCTCCTGGTGGTTGATGGTGATGGAGGGACAACTGTTCCCTCCTGGTGGTTGAGGTGATGGAGGAGACAA